>JAHQIW010004849.1:0-20181 GCA_019055375.1 Parelaphostrongylus tenuis | reverse complement strand
ACTTACGTACCTCACCCATCGAAACAACAATCTTATAAACTTATTCATATCACCAGTAATTACGAGGCATTTTTCCCTGCGGTTCATAATTGAAGTGGTGGTATTATTCCAAAACGTCTCTAAAATCTCTCTCTCCGCTGTTTTATGTTCTTGGGCAAGGATGGTGACTTTAATGTTGAGATTTACTCCATTATGCAACTGTGTCTGTGCGTGGCTATAGTGGGGTGTTCGATTTAAAGATACATCGTCAATAAATTTTTTGTCGCACGCCTTGCAAGAGATTAGGAACACTGTGCTTACGCCTGGTAATCATTATTTGAGCCACGCATGTCAGTGGTCTGTCAATGAGGGCTGACTTATAGAGCCCGATACACGTGTTTCGATCTTGCGATCTCGTCAGTCGGGCAGTTACCCTTTCTCGTCTTTTGCTAATCTCTGTGGGAGGTCCAGTCCCCATACTAGGAGTTAGCGACGACGAACGTTTACTTATGACTAGTGAAATTATCACCGAACACAGAGTGTAGTACACTCGATTGCTCTTGGCTAGTATATTCAATACACCATGTCATTCGTTTCTAGTGTTTTTAAGACCATAGCTCAAATTTCAATATGCTATAAAATCACTTTTGAGTCCACGCATGTCGTGTGGTCTGAAGAAAAGTCTGTAAGTCAGCCCTTTTTTTAACAAACCAAACGACATGCATGGCAAAACTGATTTTATGGCGTACAGAAATTTAGCTGTGGTCTCAAGAAAAAACTCGAAACCAAAGATATGATATGTTGCATATGCCAGCCAAAAGCAATCGAGTGTATTACACTCTGTGTTCGATGATAATTACACAGGACATTGAGTGTTGAATGTTCGTCGCCGCCTACTCTTAAAATAGGGGACGCGTCCCGAGATAATTGCCAAAGAAGGGGAGGATACCGCCCGATTGATGAGACCGTCACGTGTATGCGCTCAAAGTTCAATATGCCTGATAATAACTTTTTGAGTTATGCATAAGACCATTTTTTAACGTAGCATATAGAGCCCCATATACATCTCATCCAAAGTTGGCGCAGAAGAGTTTTTACACGTTCAACTGAATGAAAAGATCACTTAATGGACAGTGTTTCACACTTGACTGTCCTTGGTCAGTAGAGGATTCTCTCAAAACTGAACGTGTACATGCACATGTCTATTTTATCAGACTACATGGATTTCGTTGAGTGGAAAGCACAGCTATATGCGGTGTTACCAGCTATAAGACTTCCACTGGAAGTCAGTCTAGATCGCACATCTAGTGGACCTTTTCCTTTGACGTAGGGTGATACACCTTCGAAGCCGCTACCATTAGCTGTAGGAGTGAAGCGAAAGGCATGTGACACTGATGAGATGTCCGAGAATACACTGAACGTCCACCTACTACTAGAGATGCCATATCAGACCTCGGGAAAGCTTAAAACATTCTATGAGGCCATAGAGAACGACGCATTCGTTCTCAACAGTAATCAGCCGGAAGTGCTTGTGAGCTGTAAGCATTAAGCTTATGATGTGCATTATTAGCGGATGTTTCTAATAAAGCAAGTAAATACTATAAATGACAATAACCACAGATAGTGAAAAATATGCTGACGATCACTTGTATCATCTCTCGTCCCGTTGATTATCGAGTGACTCGAGCGGGTACCAGCAAGATTTTCAATTTTTTCTATCTCGTGCAGAAGTAGCCCAATGGGTCCTCCTCGCCCTAGGGATTCGTTCAGCAACATATCTTTTTTCTATGCCTTTTGTGAAGAAATTGGACCAACGGGTCGGTGGTCTTTCTGTAGAGCGCTTGATGACCCGAGGAATCCACTCGCTAACAGCTCTCGTCCATCAGTTGTCCTTGAAGCGCACCCACATGCCCTGTCCACATTATTTGCGATAGCCTGGCTTGTTGAACGGCGTCCTTGCTCTTCGATCGTTTACGTAGGCCGAAACTTTTTGATTTTATCTCTCGCATTTGCGAGATACGTAATACTTCTAGCATTGACCTTTCCACTGCGCGTTCAATAATGCCAAGTGCTCCTAAATCCTACTTACGTAGCGATCAGGTTTCTGCTGCATACGTCAGGGCAGCGATAACTGTAGAGTCGAAAAGGTGGGCACAGAGTCGGATGTTTCTTGTCCTCTTCACTACATCTTCGATGCTCTTAAACGTTTTTCAAGCCGCTCGACTCCTCCTGCTCAACTCTGCATCTAGGTCGTTCCTCATGCTGATTTAATGACTTAGATAGACGTGACTAGTGCATTTGGGGATTTTCGCTCCGTTGAGTGTGAACGGAGCATTCGAAACTTATCCGTTCCTCATGAACATTGTTTTCGTTAGATTTGGTTATAGACCAATCTTTCCACAGGCGTTGTCGAACTCGGTCAACATTCGTTCCTTCTGGCTGATGCTTGGTGCTATAAGGGCGATATCATCATCAAAGTGAAAATGGTTCAATTGTCGATCGTCAATTTTCACTCACATATCGTCTCATTCTGATGATTGCATGATGTTTTGAGGGTTTGCAGTGAATAATTTTGGCGAAATTACATCGCCTTGTCGAGCCCCCCTTCCTACGCCAGTGGTGCTATTGTTGTAGAATGGAGATATTTTATAAAGCCTACGAAGGATCATTATGTACCGATCAGGAATGCACTGGTTATTCAGAGCCTCCATAACCGCTTCTGTTTTCACTAAATAAAAATCTTTCTTCAGGTCGATGAAAGTGAGACAGAGTGGTTGTTTATACTGTCGTTAGACTTCAATGAGTCTTGCAATCGTGTGGATGTGGTACATGGTACTAAATCCTTCTCGGAACCCTGCTTGTTCGCATGGCTGCCCTTCATCTAGTGTTCTGATGATCCTGTTTAGGATAACTCAAGTGAAGAGTTTCTAAAGAACGGACAGCAAGCAGATCGGGCGATGATCACCAATGTCGAGAAGGCTTTTCTTTCTGAACAACAAGAAGGCTTTGATGGTTTTTCATTGAATGAGAACCTTTCATTCTGACTGGAATTGAGTGAAGGGACGAGCCAGGGTGTTGATGAGAACTGGCAGCAGGTTCTTCAGGTGTTCTGGTCTAATCCTGACTGGACCGGGTGTTGTTCTGTTTTTCACCGACGATATAGCATGTCGGATTTCGGAAGGAAGGACCAGTGGAACAACATTTTCGTCCTCTTCCAATTTATATGACGGTAAGAGGACATGGAAAACGAAGAGATCCGAGTAGTATTGTTGGACGATTTTCTCCATCGCCCTTCTGGAAGCTATAAGTGTACCGTCAGGGCATCGGACTGCAATCATCTTGGTCTTATAATTGGCGAAGCCTCGCTAGGATTTGCTAATGCTCTTCCAGCTTCTGCAGCTTCTACCATAACTACTGCTCGTCTTTCTTTGATGTCTTCTTTTATCGCTTCTCTGCTGCGTTTTGCAAGTCCGGACGTGAAGGTTGGGTTACCTGTAGCTCGGATTCCACGTTGATGTATCAACTCGAGTGTCTACGGAGACAAGTGTCTTCCTGTGATTTTAGGACTTTTGGCTTTCACAGCGCTATCGTGAAGATATTCAACGAGCCCATTAGCCCATCATATTCTCCGTCGATGTTGTCGACAACGACATCTTCCCAGGAGCCGACTATGTTTTGAATACATCCCAGTTTATGGTAATTCTGGGACTTCGGTGTTTGAATTTAGCGGCTTTCTCTCCTTTTCGCGAAAAATGGAACATTGAGCGAAGGAGGCGATGGTCTGATTCCGTGTTAAATTTAGGAACGACAGCGACATTGGTCAGGCAAAATCTTCGATTTACTAAGATATGGTCAATCTCGTTATGATTTTCCTCGCTGGAAGACTCACACGTTCATAGCTGAAAGTGAGGCTTTTGGAATTGTGAGTTACCATAGATGGTTTGGGTCGCCATGATAAACTCAGATAGCCTCTTACCCTGTTCATTTCATTCTAGTCCGTGGGTCCCAATGTGATGTTCTCTTGATGTTCTTCTAGGTCCAATTTTTGCTTTGAAATATCCGACAACGATCTTGAAGAATGTATGATCTTCCCTGAAGAATTCATTAAGAACCCTTTGACATCGTCTTAGTCATAGCTTGATGTTGGTGCGTAAGCAACGAAAATGGTCAAAGCCGGCATTGAACCACATCGTTTCATCCGTAATCGTCCAACACGGGTTGTTAGTTGTTCAAAAAAAATCAATGTTCACGGTCAAATTCGATTTGACGAGATTTCAACGCTACCAACACCTCTGTTACTGTTTGTTCCAAGGAACAGTTCTTCATCGGTGTCCTAAACAGCGTGAAAAGGATGGCGTCTTCTCGTCTCAGCCAGGCCAATGACGTCGTGCATTATCATTCTTGCTTGAATCAATAGATCTTCTACAGCGGATTTTTGAGCAAGCGGTTGGAAAGTACATTGAAGGCGATTAGGAGTCGCTTCCAACAAGTAAGCTCCTCCCTTTTGCAGGCTTTTGGCCGACTTGACTCGTAGAAATAGAGTTTTGTTAAATCAGCGCTGCACAAGCAGAGAGCTCATCCCGTCAAACCATGTAAGTCTTTGGAATACACACGGCCGCCTTTGGTTCGCGTTTATTCCCCTATCTATCACCTGGGGACGCGCCACGTGCCCTCGCAACCAACCGGCGGGATTCCTCAAAGAGGGAGAACATTGGAGTTCATGAATAGTCAGAAAAAATTGTTATTGGGCACACGCGTCCTATCACTAGTGACCATTACCAAATGAATGATTTTGAGGGAGCAAACAGATGCATTACTGCTCAAAATTGTGTAGAATAATTTGATGTGAGCAGTTATATCCCAGTGAATCCAAAGAAAGTTAAAAAGTTGAAAAGCTCAGCAAATGAAAGCCACGCGATTTGAATAATAACCAGAAAGATTCTCATAACGAGGTATCGGCGGCGCTTCTGCGCATTCAGAAAGACTCATTTCTCAGTCATGTTGCAAAGACGTCAAGAAATATCTACAAGTAACTACGGCGATTACTTCAACGGTATGCCCGGAAAGAAGCTGCGTCGAAAATGCAAGACCGACCACATCATTAAAATGCAAACTGGCCGTCTGATTCTTCACTCTGTATTCTTCTGTCTGATCTAACTCATCCAAAATCGGGAATCTGACTAAAATGATTGCGCCAACAAAGCATGTCCTGTAAAAAGACGAAATGAAAAAGTTGTTGGCTAGATATTGGCCGTTGGAAAATCTCGCTCAGTTATAACGACTTCTTCATGCATTTTGACAGCTTTCTATGTCATATTTCCTTCAGCAGTTATTCTGAGGCCAAAGGTGTGCATAACGACTCCGCCGTCTTTCTTGTCGTTTTTGTCTGATTGATATGATTTTATCCGACTATTATCCATCGTGTCAACGTTGCAAAACATTAGAAGAATGATGTCGTTGTGCGAAATTCCTTTATCACGGAATGGATGATCGTTGCTACATTTTTTACCGCGTTTTGCGTAGTAGCGAGCTGGTGATCAGTTTCATGGCAGTAATCAATCGTTTCAGTAACATGTCATAAGTAGCATCACCGAGCAATCTCCACTGCAACCACCAAATTTTTCAACCTGAAAGATGTATTGCCGAATCTATTCACGCTTATACTCATCTCTAGCATCAAAACGAACTAGGTGAGGTGCTATTTCTCTAATAGAGATTTTGTAATAAAGCACGCATATTGTAGAACACAAATGAATGAAAAAATAATGATTTAGACGAATGTAATTCATCGAAAGGTACGACCTCAGATGATTCAACTCGTTGTGACAACGATCCTTCAAATCCTATATTTTTACTTCTTTTTCTCACAGTGTCATGATGTTACATGTATACGTAAGAGAAATGAGTGATGAACAAAAATATAGGCTCAGATGGGAGTCGAACTGCGTTTCGTTTCATCCATACGAGGACGCGCGCTACCACTACACCACCAAGACACATTTACTCCACTATCCATTCTTCAACATCTTTACATAAGCTATTGGTCATCAGTCTTCAATAGGTTCGGTCGAAAATGATGTGATTTCGCTTTATAAACCCAGTATTTTTGCTCATCACTCAGCTCTCTTAGAGACACACGTAACATCGGAACACTGCAAAAAACAAGTAAGAATACTTGAATTTCGGAGCTTTACATCTAACAGTGGCTGTCAGCTCAATCGGCAAACATTTTGAAGTCCTCGCCAGTGGGACTGATGCAAGTCGATTGTCCATAGATGCTCATTATAGTGATTCAAAGGCTCGATGTATACTTAAGAGAATTGAGTTGAGAATTATAATGACTGCGTCTTGGCTTCATTGTTTACATTCTCTCGATGATTACGGACGAATTACTGATGGTTTTGCAAAATGTAGAGTGTATATTGAGGGAGTGTCTCGCCGCGCGCAATGAATATATTATAGTGGAATAGAATTTTCATCATGTTTACAGATATGATCGATGCTCGTTACAAAACCAGAACCCATGACTTATGCAATAATCCAAATAATATAACAAAATCAATTGTTGTTTACCCGATAAAAATTGCGAGAAGTATTCTAAAATCAATCTTTGGACAACCATGGCATTTACCAAAAAGATATTAGGTGTGCAAATATGACTCGACCGTTTTTTCTTTTTTGCTGCAGTAAAAGTCAAAAAATACAAAACAATTTTTTCTTGTGAAAGCGCACTTACTCCTGCGGTTCTACATACAAATTTCTTTATATGAAGTTTCTATAGGACTTTTTAGATGGCGACTTTTGTCATTGAAAAACGACAATTTTTTCGATTGCTAATATGTAATCTGAATTCGATCATTTAAAGGCATACCCTGATTGTGCAATGTCGGGAGAGTAAGGTGGATAAGCTTAAACCTCTTAAATCCCCCACCTCAGCTCTTTGTGACATTTTTGATTCGTTTTGCAACATGAAGG
The DNA here is from genome assembly GCA_019055375.1 of Parelaphostrongylus tenuis. Classification (NCBI taxonomy): domain Eukaryota; kingdom Metazoa; phylum Nematoda; class Chromadorea; order Rhabditida; family Metastrongylidae; genus Parelaphostrongylus; species Parelaphostrongylus tenuis. The sequence continues at coordinate 13,227 of JAHQIW010004849.1, read as the reverse complement.
TAAGCGTCATCATAGAGCAAAATTGCTCGTTTCAAGTTTTATATAGATTTTTGCGATGTAGCTGCATGATCTCAGCATCTTTCAATTGCGCACTTTTTTGTGAACATTTTGGTTTACACCATGCCCGTACTTGCTTCAGAGTAAAACGCGTTCACGCTCCATTAATCTTGAGGGCCCGCTTCACCAGCATTTTTCCCTGCGTGTCATTTGCGTATGAGTAGCAAGTGAATTTGTTCCCGAGATAGCCCATCATGAAATAAGTTTTAGCAATTTGTATACCAAAATGTTCGCAAGAAAATGCGCATTTGAACAATACGAAAATCAAACATCTTCAACTACTCCTGATCAATAAATCTGCAAATCAAATGTCCTGAAGATGGTGTTTTTCGGGTGCTAAATTCATCATCTTCAAGGTCCAATAAAAACCGCCATATAAAATTTTGTACATAAAAGCATTTAAAAGTAGCATCTCAAAAGTATTTTCATATGAAAAAAGAATTTACATGCATTTATTTCTAATTTTTATATCAATAATGAAGAAGCGTTTGAATCATGATAGGAAGCCTAACAATATGAACTATTGGAGTGATAGAAACGTGAATAGCGCAGTCTTTAGAAGTGCACAGCAGCGCTCAGCAGAGCACATTAATTAGGTCCGCGGTTCGAAACAATCACTAGCGTGGAGTACTTTATATCACATTTTCCGTTCGCATTCTTCACAGTTTTTGTATAGTCTCCAAGTGTGGTGCCATTCAATCGTTCTTTTATCAAGAACTGGTGAGTGTCCTCCGAGGCATGGAAGTCAGAAGTATTGATGGAAAATCACATATGTGAAGGGTTTATATAAAGCTTTGCTACATGTCTGGTCTCGGACTAGTCGACAGATTCTGCGCTTTCATATAAAAGATAAAGCTTTTGGCTTTCATAATCCATAAGATGGGCTTCATGCATTCGTCTTCAATTTTTGACTTAGTATGAGGTGATTGAATGCATACCTGGCCTTTACAATGACTCGTGGTGGCCTAACGCTGTGTCGAATCGGTGCTCCTTATCCTCCTAGACAAGTCTGGGATCAGTTTTGTAACTATTTACAAACCCTGCAGATATGAGTCACTCTGTGAGTTATGAGCGCGAGATCAAGCCATAGAACTTATGTGAGGCGTAGAATACCTCTAAGCACTGCGTCCAATACGTTCCTGTGTTCCCACCTACAGCGATCTATTCGGACCAAACGATTTAAACAGTCAATGCTGCTGCCTAATAATTCAATGTGGTTGCTAAATGCCTTTTCCCAATGGACAGAGGGCTTGTTGTTACTGAGTGGAGCGATTGAAGGACCGGTCATATTTGCAATGTCAAGTAAAACTGTTTTGGGAGAAGACATTTTGTGTTGAGCTGTGTCAAGTGTTCTTACTCTCATTTTATCGTCTATATAGAAATTTGCATCAAGTGGATATCAATGACTGATTAGACTGCGCGAATGTCGGATGTCGAAACAATATTGATTATTGTGATATGAATATTTAATACTGCTCAAAACATTCTTTTTTCATGTCAACATCTACAGTACCTGATGTGTGATGTTATCGGCGGCTTTGTATTACAAACGGGATTATTCACAGCTTATTGAAACAAAACTAAAAAAGTGTATAAAAGAAGTAGAATCAAAACATAACACGCAGTTCTACTTTCAGTTACGCAATAGTATTTTCGTACTAGTAATAGCAGTGTTTTAGTGAGACATGATGATTGCCGTATGTCTTTTGGCTCTTGTTTCGACCGCGATCGCCTGCTCTTGTCATCGACCGTCGTCGGTCAAACACACCTTTTGTGGTGCGGATTTAGGTAAAGTATATCAGATAACACGCATTTGTTTAGATATAAACGAAAAGGAGTATGGTATCGGACGTTTGTTGGAATCATTTGTTAAGATCCACCATGATCAGACTACTATAGTCCATGATTTACGCTTAAGCCATCGCAAAATTCCACAGGCATAAAAACAACTAAGAAAGCCACCTTCGATAGATTTAGTTTTGTGACAGAGCTATGACACCTACTTCGCGGACATGTCGTTCATTCAAAGATATGAGTATTCAGATTCGTTACTCACTTATTTAATGTCTTTCTAGTGTCGCATGTGAAGGTTATCTCTCGCCATGAAGAAGGCGACGATTTTTTCACGTCCGAATCGGTCTACGGCCTCGATCATATTGAAGTTTATAAGGTATCAAAAGATTCCTACTTTTTGCATTTGTGACTATCGAGCAATATTTCAGAAACCTCTCGATAACCAAACGCTTCCGTCTGTTGTGTACTCGTCCCCTGAATCATTGTGTGGTTTAACTATGGAACTTGGAAAAGAATACCTTCTAACAGGTAGTGCATATACTGATTATGTGAATGAATTTATTTATGGGTGCCATAAAATTTTTTCGTGGTAAAATTCAACGAAGAATGATGTGAGGAAGAATTTTTTAATGTTAAAATACACGAATGCAAAGATATCCTCTACACCTCTCAAATGGCTTAATTGGCTCTATTAAGGATTGTAGTTACAGAAGGTTCTAGGACACCACTTTTGGCACCAACCATCGTTCGGGAGAACTGCCATGTTCTTTGCTTCATAGACATCGTTAAGGGGTGCACAATGTATAGCTCACTTGAAGAATGCCTTGCTTCGGGCTACCTATGTGTTACGTCAGTGCTGCATTCCTATCAAATATGCTTCGTGTAAGTTCGCTAAACCCGAGGTAATGGAGGATATGACGCGACTATGACAGGCGATCCATCAAACAAGCATGTATGTATTGCAGCACACCCTTAACTGCTGCCTTTGACGCTCCACTGTTCAGTCTGAGCATAAACCCAAAATAATTCAAACACTGACTTATGCTGCAGAAAACCATGGAATGGCGCCAGCACAAGCAGCATTTTTTTAGCATTAGTGTTAGGATAACTGGTCTTTCCTTAGAAATCATGTTTGTTGCACATTCGTGCTCTTTCTTCAAATAAATGTGTGTAATAGAAGCTGGATATAGTATACGGCAACACTGTCATTATGTATTGTATTGTACAAATTAAATCGGAATATAAGAAGGAAGAAAATTGAAGCATGAAGACATAACTGTTGATTTAGGATATCGATCCAGAGGCGACATTTACGCGCATCTCTGTGGTCAGGTGAATGACGGATCCAAATTTGGTGCAGTCGAATGGCACACCGTCTCACAGGATCTACGAGCGAATCTTAAAAAGTTTCAGTGCTGAATTCTACAAATAAGTACAATAAATCTGAGCAGTCTTGTTGTCTTCATTATCATATCAACGAAATTTCACACCATGTAAAGGAACGTTCCATTTGAATTTGTCGGTAATCAAAAGTCAGAGAATAACAATCATGCACAGATGGCACGAGTGAAATGTGGAAGAAATTTCCAAACAGTGATGTAATATTATTTACAAACACATACGGTCATTGGGTGACGCAGTATGTGTATTTTGATTTTTTGTTGCATTCTTTGGTTTTTTTTCTGGAGATAATTATCTACGATTTGGAATACGGCACCTACCAGATCTCATTTGCATTCTTTTCTATATGAGAATGTTACATCGATGCCAATATAAGGTAATGAAATTGCAGTGGAAATCTGCATACTTTTCTGTACTACCCACTTCACATTTTACTGTGCGTATCCAAATAGGCAGGAGTTGAATTTGTCTTCTGGCATTCGTCACTTTCTCAAGGGGTCCCTCTTCTTCATGAGCTTAGGAGGTACAGGGACGGTCGTTGACTGATTGCCGGAAAGTGGTAATGGTCAACTCCTTGCCGACGAGTACTAACCATTCGCCAGCAGCACGTTTTCTTTCCTCAAATTTGCGCATTAGTAGTCAGAACAAGTGCTTGTCTTTATTCTGAGACATCTGATCAATCAAATAACAAGCTTTTGCAATTGGCCTCGAAGCAAATTGCTGCCTTTTTCATAAGGAAACGTTTTAGGAGCATATTACAACTATTACGCACTGCACAAGCTTCTCATGGACCTCTCCAAATCAGGACGAGCCCTTAATAATCAATTGATTTCGGCCTATTTCATCTACCTATTGTACCTCTTGAACTTGATATGACACAGTGGTTCATATGAGTCGAACAATCTCTTACAGGTAAATGTCGCGCTGGTGTGAACATGTCTCCATCGCCCATCGGAATCAAAGAGTAGTGTGAGATTCTGGGTGACAACACTTTATTACCTTCTCTGTGATTTTCTTCATCTTCATCAATTCCAACGGGATGGGATTGAAGACATGCGATTACCATTACTTTCCCACACATGCGATTACCATTACTTTCCCACGTTTACAAAAGCAGCAAGCTGGTGTTTGTATTCAGGACGGTATTTGATAGTTTTAATGGTATCCAAAACCGTGCGCATCACCACTACGACCGGCAAATTTTTAATCAAAGGATACATTGTCAGCTCTTTTAACGATCTTTTACGGATCCCCGGCATCGAGATAAAGGGGCTGAATTAGTGCTTCTCTTTTAGACGTTTCGGAATGCACCACAGATTTTGTAGAACAGGAATGAATGATTTCTAAAAAACTTCATCATCAATGAGGATGTTTCACAAGCTGTACGACTTTAGATGATTTGACTACTTGTGACATCAAAGCTCATCACATTGCGTGACTGCTTGGGGTCGGTCGATTCGCATCGGTGCCGCTCTGGAGAATGCGAAGGCTCCAACATTTTTTGAGGATTGATGATGTCGTCTTGGCTCGATTATCTTAACAACGTTCGATGACTGATGTGTACTAACAGTTAGTTTTTACAAAATATGAAGTGTCGTTCCACGGCTGTCAGATTATGATACGTGCCAGTGAATAATTTTAAGTCGAGTAAGTTTTCCACCGTGTTCATACATGTGATCATGCTCGTTACATAACTACAACTTCCAGCTTTTATAAGAGTTTGGAGAATAAAACTAGATTAGCCAATGTATACTAATGTAAATCAAGGAATAATGCCGGAGGTTAATCAAAGATTTTCGCCATTTCACGAGAAGAATTTCGAACTAATAAATTGACAAAAGGTACGCAGCGCAGTGATAAGAGGAGCACGGTAATGCACATTTATTGCTTGGTAGATCGGTCTTGCTCCACAGGTACACGCATTATAGCACAACGTTGAAATTTGATGAAACCAAGTTCTTTGGAAATTCGAAAAGCTCTGATAGTCAACTTTTCTATATTTTGTGAACTGGCTCTTGTGTAGAACCTTTCAATCAGTTGATCAAATTCCTCACAAGTAAGCAATATCAATTACCTCGAAAAGACTTAATGAATTTTGTGGATGATAGACGATAACTATTCGGAATACTGACACGAGTTTCTGTCTTCCCATATACTATGACATGTCGTTATCTATCGATGTAGAAATATAATGCTGTCACACTCACAGACAGATCTGATTATAATTCGCCAGTTTTGAAAGGATGGAGGGCTTAGCGCATCCGTTGTTCCAGGTCGAACCAGCGGCGGAAAATTGCTCATGGTGGGCAACTATGCAGTTTTTCAGAGTCAAACGGTGCAGTTACGATCAAAACATTTGCTGCTGGGTAATAGAGAAAATCTCACTTTCATCTCGATATCGCTAGAGAAGATTACATCGATGGCATATCGATGAAGCGACCGTATTTAGTGACTGCCAGATTATGTCGCAACATAAAAACATTCTTGGTGAAAAAAATTTTCATCTGGCTCAAAAATGCTGCGTTCTTCCTGCCCCCATTAACGGCGCCTGATGTGTGATATGGTTTAGTGGCCAGCCTCGCTTCATTACAATGGGGATTATTCATATCTTATTGATTGCATCACCAAAAAAGTATGTGAAAGAGAGCAGAAATAAAGCAAAACATGCAGTTCACTTACGGCTACACTTTCGTACTTTCTTATGCTAATGAACATAGTGATTTAGTGAGGCATGATGATTTTCATCAGTCTTCTGGCCCTAGTTTCGACCACAATCGCATGTTATTGCCACCGTCATCGACCAAGAACACCTTTTGCGCTGCGGATTTAGGTAAGAGATATCATATTTTCCACGACTATCTAAGCGTAAGCGACAAAAATCTATACTCGATTATTTCATAGAATAATTTACCCAGATAGTAGCATCATCGAATCTCTATCACGATTTAGGAGTTGTCAATACGAAACAATAGATATGGCAAAACAATAACTGAGACATAAGTGCCCGTAAATGTTCCATTCACGCTCAACGAAACAAACATCTTTGAATGCTCCACTTACGTCTTTCTAGGTCGTGAAATCAATATGATAAACGACCTAGCACCAGAGCTGAGCAGGAGGAACGAGCGGCTTGCAGAACGTTCAAGAGCATTAAACATGTAGTGAGGAGGACAAAGAACATCCGACTCCGTGACCACCTTTTCGATTCGACTATTATCGCTGCCCTAGCGTATGCATCAGCAACCTGGTTTCCACGTAAGCAGGGTGAAAGATCACTTGGCGTTAATGAACGCGCATTCGAAAGGTCGATACTGGGAGTATCCCGTATCTCACAAATGAGAGAAAGGAGTCAGAAGTTGCGACCTACGACAGCAAACGAAGATCAAGGAGGCCGTTCTACACGCCAGGCTATCGAAGATAGGGTCGGCCAGACACGTGATGCGCTTCAGCGACTACCGATAGACGAGAGCCGTTACCGACTAGGTTCTTCGGAATGTCAAGCGCTCTGCAGAACGCATCCCGCTAGAGCGAGAAGGACGCACTGGGCTACTCTTGCATGCGAAGACTGAAAAAATGTGACAGTGTTGCTGGTGCGCGCTTGAGTCACTCGACGATCAACGGGACGACAGGTGATACAGATGACAGGTGAAGTGCTCATAACAGACCACAAGCATGGCTCAAAAATAATTGTGACGCATATTGAAACTTGAGCGTTGTCTTTGTGAAACACTCGAAGCAAACGATATCAATGAGACAAGCTTCGATAACTCTATTCTGATCACGAAGCCTTGCTAGCTGTATCAGCCATGTGTTTGACTTTTCGAAATGACTAATCTACCAAATTCATCACTTAAGTGTCTTGTAGTCTTTGTAGTGTCTCATGCAAAGATAGACTCTTACCGTAAAGAAAACGACACTATCTTCTTGTCCAACTCCGTCTATGGCCTCGAACATATTGAAGTTTATAAGGTATCAGAAACTTTCTACTCTTTTTTGTGAAAAACTGAGATACGAAATCGTGGTTATTAAAAGGAAATATTTAGAAGCCTCCTGATTTACTTACACTTTCATCTGCTGTATACACGTTCCATCAACTATTCTGTAGCCTCAAGCTGGATGTTGGAGAAGATTACCTTGTAACAGGTGGTATTTATATTGTTACTGTGACCATAATCTGTCTAAGACATTCAATAATCACTTTTTTGCAAGAAATTGAAAGGAAAAGTCCAAAAGAGAGAGAGAGGCGAGAAATTTTCTAGGGGTAAAACACAAGAGCACATTTGCATTGCCAACAGTTGCAGAGAATTAGCTCAAGTGGTTCTATTGACGGAATGAAATATCTAAGATAAGAGGATGACGCTTTTGACTTAGATCATTGTTGGAGAAACTATCATGTTGCTGACTTTAGCAAACATTGTTAGAACTATAGAATACGTTCGTGGCTTCCCAAATGACTTAGTTTATCGCACCGATGTGCTACGTCAGTGCTGCAATTCTCCGAGATAAGTCTGGTGGCAATCAGCTTGATCCGGAGTGTTGAAAAGTTTGACAAGACCACGACAAGTAATCAAACTAATGAACGCTATAAACTGCAGGACTACGGTAACTACAAAGCTACACGCGACTACATCTTGATACGTAACCTCAGCCTAGGATCATTAGAAACGCGGCACTACACTACCACAGAAAATGATGGAGTTAAATCATTACAAACACTTCGTCTCAACATAATCAATGATAGTAACCTTTTTTGTGCTGGAAAGTGCTACACGTTCAGAAAAGCGAGCGTCATGGAAGCTGAATGTTTTGTACAGCAACATTCACTTCATGCTGTATTACCAACATATTACTGCTTCGTTCGAATTGCATTACAGCAATTTTGCTCTGCGAATTCGATACTTTGCAATTCAGCAATTTAGTCTGCCTTTTACGCTCGTCTGACATAGAAAAACGCCTCCTTCATGACATTGTAGAAAATGACTAAGAACATCTCTTTGCAATCTTGGAAAACCATGCTGGAGCGCTCCGCAGGGCGTGTGTTATTGAATGCCCGGAGTATTAGGGTAGGGGACCAGGAGCATCAGCCACTCGGCCACACACTCTTCTATATTGCATTGGATGAGCCGAATTGGCACAATTAAATATATTCGTATGTTTATTGCATAGATTAAATAATAGGGTCAAATATGTAAATGCTAGAACATGGCAACGTAACTTTTAATTCAGGGCATCGCGCCGGAGACAACATGCATGCGTATCTTTGTGGGCAGGTGAACGACAAACTCAAAGTTGATCAAGTCAAATGGAGCACCGTCTCAAGGAGATTGCAGAGAAATCTCAAGAGATTTAAGTGCTAAATCCATAAATGAGCATAATAAAATTGAGCAGTAGATTTCCAACTCACTAGATCAACAAAACTGCCATTGTGTAGAAGGCATTTTTAGGAAATCCATATTTGAAACTAACGGTATTCAAAATGGCGGGAACAGAAAGTGAGTTAGACCTGATATATATGAAATGCGCAGTACAATTTAGAAAGTTGCAAAGAAATAGTAATGTAATGCAGATATCAGCTTCAATTCAATTCTCTTCCAGCCCTTTTGCCAAGTCCGATATACTACTGTAATATACTAGCAGCCAGTGTGAAGTATACTATCAAAGTGTAAAAACTGTGACCAGCAATGGTGATTGTGCTCTTAAAGGGTTAGCCAAAGTAAATGTGTGCTCATCTAAGAAGGAACTCTAGTTCATTGTTACCACAAACTCATCATAATTTTGCAGCCGTTCAACATTTTCTCATTAAATGGGACTTGACATTAACACATCAGTTTGCCTACGCTTTACAGCGTCGAGACGATGACTACTGCCCATAATAAGAAGCTAAAGTGGTATAATGTTTAAGAGTACCATGATATCTCCATTAAAAACTCATAAAGTGCTCTTAGACCAGATGAACATTTGATCACTTCAAAAGAAGCAATCATTGAAGATAAATACGTAGAAATGGCCTAATCCTTTTTCGTAGAAGAACAAGTTTTCATACTAGTTACTTCTTGAGTAAGATAGTAGATGAATTTCAATTTTAGGTATTTTTCGTTTGGTAGCACACTTTTCGAGTCTATCCTCTAAGCGGGCTGAGTTTTCACAAAAAGTGTTAATAATCAATCAAGAGCTTAAATATCGAGCTAGCTCTAAATATGATCGGTTTTTCGAGAAGATCCATCATTGCGCTGAAGCTTGAAGATAAAATTATGCTTCCCACGTCCATATTTCTTGAAGTAGAGAGCACTTTCTTCAGACTATTAGAATTTTTTTCAATAGCTTAATATTTACCATTCAAACGCTGTGGTTACATCTTGAAAAAACCGTTTGTCTAAAATGCAGCAGGAAAAATTAAGACTGATCCAAGTGCGCGAGCAAGTGTGCTTTGCTCAGTTCACCGATATTGAAACGGGGAGCTGCGGCGGATCGGCGCAAGCATCGATCGATGGCGCCTAAGTGAAGTGTATTTGATTAGGAATTGTTTCTGCGCTTTGCAAGAAACTCCAAATTTTTGGTCTGAGTCTGATACAAGAAGATTTTCTCTACACGTTCATGTGCTTTTCGTGCTTTCAACGAAGTAACAGTTGAGTTGCGTGGCCGATGTGCAACATAGTCCTGTTTGCAAATTTTTCACTGTTATAAAAGACTCCTTCCAAAGAACTGGCTACGTACAGCGCTATCTTAAGGTTTGAGCATTCTAAGGATACTAACACGTTTATGAGTAGAGGATAGGCTCTGAAATCTGTGCTAAAAGACGAAAAAGTACCTAACCTCGTGCATTAACGAAAAGATAGAATTGTAAGGAGTAAAAATTCGCTTGTATTATCTTCGATTACCCCAGTACCTTTCGATAAATAAAATGTGAAAGGAGCAATATTGAGCAAACGTACTATTTACACGTGCTGTCAAGTGAAATAAATCGTTAGATTGGCAGTGTTGCACACTCGAATACTCTTGGCTGTTATTTATGAAACATCACACCGTTTGTTTCGAGTGCTTTCGCGAGACCACGTCGAAATTTCAGTATATTTAATATTTCCTGATCTTCTTCATAAGCCGAACACGTGGTGTGTTGATGTTTTTATTAGCAACTAACGTTTTGGCAGTTCGCCTTCTTCAGAACCTGGAAAAGGTCATGAATGTCTACAAAATTCCATCAGTCAAACACCTCGCATTTGTCTAAAATGCAGCAGGAAAAATTAAGACTGATCCAAGTGCGCGAGCAAGTGTGCTTTGCTCAGTTCACCGATATTGAAACGGGGAGCTGCGGCGGATCGGCGCAAGCATCGATCGATGGCGCCTAAGTGAAGTGTATTTGATTAGGAATTGTTTCTGCGCTTTGCAAGAAACTCCAAATTTTTGGTCTGAGTCTGATACAAGAAGATTTTCTCTACACGTTCATGTGCTTTTCGTGCTTTCAACGAAGTAACAGTTGAGTTGCGTGGCCGATGTGCAACATAGTCCTGTTTGCAAATTTTTCACTGTTATAAAAGACTCCTTCCAAAGAACTGGCTACGTACAGCGCTATCTTAAGGTTTGAGCATTCTAAGGATACTAACACGTTTATGAGTAGAGGATAGGCTCTGAAATCTGTGCTAAAAGACGAAAAAGTACCTAACCTCGTGCATTAACGAAAAGATAGAATTGTAAGGAGTAAAAATTCGCTTGTATTATCTTCGATTACCCCCAGTACCTTTCGATAAATAAAATGTGAAAGGAGCAATATTGAGCAAACGTACTATTTACACGTGCTGTCAAGTGAAATAAATCGTTAGATTGGCAGTGTTGCACACTCGAATACTCTTGGCTGTTATTTATGAAACATCACACCGTTTGTTTCGAGTGCTTTCGCGAGACCACGTCGAAATTTCAGTATATTTAATATTTCCTGATCTTCTTCATAAGCCGAACACGTGGTGTGTTGATGTTTTTATTTAGCAACTAACGTTTTGGCAGTTCGCCTTCTTCAGAACCTGAAAAGGTCATGATGTCTACAAATCAATCAGTCAAACACCTCCATTACCTTCTTAAAAAATTTCACCACACCTAGATTCAATCGCATCCAGCACAGAATTAAATCTCAACATATTCACCGCTTTTTCATATGTATTTCCCTAAAGATTCAAAGAAGATTACCGGAATGAGATTGCACAGGCTTGTAATGTACTTTACCCATGAAAATAACAGTCTTATATAGTAACTCATATCACGAGTGATAATGAGGCATTCGTCCCTGCGGCTTATGGTTGGATTGGTCGTATTAATCCAAAATGCTTATAAAACTTTACTCCATACAAGATCATACCCGACAAACGCATCGGCGTGAAATATTGGGAAGCACTTGAATTAACGTCTTCCTTGACGACCCGCCGAAACTTTAGCCACCTCGAATATTGTATATTCAGGCTGCATTACTAACTGTATGTTGTATGCATCGCTAGTGTTCAATAAATAATATCAATAACACCTTGGAACGGTTAAACAGAAAAAAATACTCAATATCATAATACCTCGTGTTTTGCTTGAGAAAAAAGTAAGGATTTATTGAAGCACGTCGAGGTTAATAGATAGTTGGTCTTGAGAGTATATCTCATAATTCTTTTTCACCCCAGAAATTTCCTTTCATCCATACCAAAAAGGCAAGAAGTAGGAGACGGTTTTTTGTGTACATAAGTATTGCAGGACCATTAGACTACGACACTCAAAGCATTCTCTGATAGTATAAAGAGAAAAGGTGAAATCACTAACTGCTGAATGTGAAAATACAAAATTCACGTTACTAGAATAAATTATTGCCCGTTACTAATGTATCGATAAGGGTGATATGCTGCTGACCGCAGCTAATTGTATAAAGTCGACTGCCGGACAAATGTTCTGAGCAGGTAATCTCCTTGAAATTTCCTAAAATTATGATTGAGAAGAACTTCTTCTTTTTACCATGAAAAACTTAGTGCTTTGGTTAAAAATAACTCTGAAGCTAATTCCAAATATCTTCAAGAAGTCCTATTTATCACAGCTGAGTGTTCCCTTTACTGAGGATGCACATAGAAGTTCCTCAAGGAATTTTACTATACAGGGTGCTCAAAGGGAGCGCCATGGTCGAGTGTTCGTGATAGTCGTCCCAACTCGTGGAGCCAAGCTTCACCCCTCCAATCCTCTCCTGCAGTCAATAACACCCTATGTAACGCGGGTAGGTAGGCTATTCTTGATATTCTATGGAGGTTGGCTCTATCAGTATTCTCCAATGTTCAAGAAGAAGACGAAACGAACTAAATGCTAGAAATGCCTTGATCTGCATAGTAAAAACAAAAACCTTTTGAAAATGCATCATTAAAGTGTCTTAAAGGTGCTCAAAAGCTGTAATTATTGTCTTGTCTATTTCAACATTTGTAAAATATTGCATGAGCAAACGATTTCATTTGATTGTAAAAATAGTTACGTTTGTTAGATCAACAGCGATAATACTGAAAAAGAGTTTATAACAATTCTGAAAATTGCTTACTTTGGCCTCCATACATTTTTGAAAACGCCTGCAAAAATTCACCACAACGCTCGCACACGTTCTCATTGTAATTTCCTCCCAAGCGCGTGTCAAAGGCATTCTAAGCGCGTCTGCGCTAAGTTAGCAAACATTTTTCCTTAAGTATGGACCAAACATAGTAATCCGCTGGGTTGAAAGGCGAGTAGTTCGACGATCAAACACCCTTGCTCCGAAAGCCTAGAAACGACTATTGACAAATGGCAGTCGTTCAGGTCGTATGAGCAGGACCTCAGTCCTGTTGAAGTGTATATCAGTCGGCCTCAATGTGCTGAGTACTCAAAGATCCCAGTACAAAATGTGAAACTTGATGCTGATAGCTCACAGCGTTGATTTGGAAGCTTTCGCTGATGAAGGCTACCGGCTTTTTTTCGGTGGCACAAATGCATGCCCAG
>JAHQIW010004848.1:0-104344 GCA_019055375.1 Parelaphostrongylus tenuis | reverse complement strand
ACCTGTTATAAGCGCCACCGATTCAGCCTCACCCTCCGAAAAGTCATTATAGAGCGTTGGAAGAGTCAAAAGATATCACGTTTCGCAATCTTAGGCTCAGGCTGGTTAGGCTTAGTAACAAGTTATTCGGAAGATAAAAGGATAAAGGATAAAGCTCTCGGCGTTGATCAATCCCTGAGGGATGCGCCATGCATTCGACTTCAATTTCTAGCTTCATTTGAGGTAATTGAATGCATATCTGGCCATTACAATGATTCGCGGTGGCCTACCGCTAAAGCGAGTCAGTGCTGCTTATCCTCCCCGACAAGTCTGAGACTTGTCTGGTACCAATTCCGACCCCGGAGGGATGGATGGCTTGGTGAGCCATGAGCGGCGAGATCGAACCATTGACCTCGTGTGCGACGCAGAGCACCTCTAACCACTGCGCCACATGCGCTTTATAATGTATTGTAGATGTAATGTACTATGAGGGAGATATGATATGAAAATGGCAGCTTAAACTCATAGAACGACAGAACAGAGCTTCTTATACAATGTTCATACGGAAAACCGAGAACCTCCTTGTGAAATTAAAAAAAAAGTTTGAAATAAGTAACCAAAAAACGCGCGATAATACGAGCCGAGTGCGGTACCCAATGTTACTTCCGCTACTACAGCTCTCTAAGAAGGCTTTCTTAAAAAAAACTGGGTTGTCAAATGATTGCCAAAAGTCTGAGGAAATAGCCTACAAGACCTTAATCCCATAGGATTGAAGAATGCGTCCTGAAAATAGAATGGTACGAAATTCCAACGTAAAAACAAAAAGAACATCCATCCTAATTAGAAGTATTCAGGACTGCGAAGACTGGAAATGTTATAGGGATCCTCTCTACGAATGACCTATCTAAAGATGACAAAGAGTAACTGGGGAACAAGTGGGAAGTTGAGAAACGACTTACAGCAGGGCAAAAGTATCAGTCAATATGCGCTTGCTACGGACAGTACCAGCCGACAGCTGTTTGGCCTCTAAACAACTTCTGGTACATTACTATTAATGCGATGCATTTTCCAAAACTTTGTGGAGGAGGCCATGTCTAATCTTTTCTACAGACTTTTAATAATCATTCGATGCCTCAAATCTCGACACTTTCATTACTGGCTTTGTTTGCCGAGAAGGCGTTTCCAGTGTACAAAAGCCGTAAAAATAGAGCTGAGTTAAACATTCAGCGCCATATTCCTGCTCGGCTATAGTGTGTGAATTGGCTGGTGGAGGGGTTTTTGCAACGTTTTCAAGAAAGGCGGCTAAGATCAGTGGATGGTCCCTGAACAGACTTTTGGTATATCAAGTGATGTAGATTGATGTGGAAAACTCTTGTGTCAGTTAGGATTCGAACCCACTTTTCACTCTATCCGGGGGCGCGTGCTCAAACCGTTTGCAATACCCACCCTGTTTTGACAACACTCTTTCTACGTTATAACGCATCTATCTGTCAACAAATAAACATACGTCGGTAGCGAAAGGCTCGACTGTGCGTCCCCGCATAGTCGAGCCTTGTGGATCCGAGTTCCAGCTGATGCAAAAGTTCTGCAAATCACTCTGCATCACTGGATATATCTATAACATCATACCACCGCTAAAAACGTTTGGAATAAAAAAGAACTTAGACTTCTAGTAGTTATTTGACACAAATAGTCGATTCTGGAGTTAGGTTTGGTCCCCTTCCTCCCCCCCTCCCCTTCCCTCTCTCTCTTAGAAAAGACCTAGAAAGATCTATATAGTACTCAAATCTGTGAGATTACATCACTGTCTAGTGATAGTGTCTTCTTTAGACTGAATTCACCAGATAACTTCTCACATTTCCATTACTGCGTGTGCCATAGAGTATCTTGACGCGCGGCGCGCTACGTTGCGGCCATCGATACATATACAGATCATATGGAACCGAGGAATTGAATAAATGGGAAATGAATTATACAAATGCTGAAATCCGGAGGAAATTATGCGACATCCCAGTACTATCATCTGGATGCCCACATTAATACAAATGCATTATGTACGGAAGCTTTTACTTCTCACATATCTCATATACATGGACCAAAAGCATATGACTCTATAGAGGAAATTGTGGAGTGATAGAGTAATGTCAGAAACCTAGAGTTTTCTACGAAACAGTGAGAGAACCCTGATTAAATAGCGAAAATTGCGCTTCGATTTGCGATTTTGCTCTGAGCGAAGCGATTTCAACTGCCGTCGCGAACGTGTTAACACCTGTGAAGAGGGCAAAATCACAGAAACGTCAGCTAGCAGTTCAGAAAAAGATGTACCAACCTCACGCAAGATTTTAAGAAAGAAAGTTGTGACATTGTGGAATATTTTGAATGTGTAAGATATGACATGTTTTGAGCCAATAGGCCTATGGGCTCAAACCATGTCATATCCTTGTCATATTGAATCGTTTTGAGCGGGTCTGTAAAAGAGCGGTCGACAGCAGAGGTTTTTTGTTTGTCTTAACTTTTCCCTATAGATTCCTTAGCTTACCTGGATTCATAAAGCAAAATTGCGTACCCGACAAAACCTGTTAGAGGTTGGTGGGCTGGTTGCTAACCTAGAGATGTTGAAGAATGAATGGTGACGCAAATGTACCTCGGTGGTGTAGTGGTAGCACGCGTCCCCGATATGGATGAAACGCAGGTCCAACTCCCGTCTAAGGTTTTGTTTTTGCTCACCACTCATTAATCTTAGGTTTATTGGAAACATCGTATCACTGCGGAAAATGCAGTCAAAACAACAGAAATTATTAGTATTATCTATAGAATGTTTTTATACGGATACCGAGAGGTCTACCCATTTCACCAATGTATTCGCTTCTGCAGGGTTGTAGGAAGTCAGGTATATGGTATTTGAACTCATGTAATTACTCTCTCTACCATTATGATAAATCATGCATTTTCTTGATGTACATTGACGATCCAAAAAAACACTTTTTGATGTAAAACAACTTGAGTTTGGATGTCAGTTTTGCATATTCTGGCGCTCGTCACTGATTCTTTCACCGAACTGAACGCATATTTATCATCTATCAGTCAGCTTAGTCCTAGATGGCATTAAAGAAAAAGCAGAGGTCCCGGGAAGATTTGAACTCCCGTCGCAGGATTCAGAGTCCTGAGTGCTAACCGCTACACCACGGGACCGACACGCGGAAACCGCGAAAATAACAAACTTACCGCATGAAAGCAACACCGCATGAAGCAGTAAAGCTCAGTATGATTTAGAGTTTCCTTGATAAGCATACACAAGGTTATTGACAGTAAGATTTATCATTAGAAGATAGCACAGTACTGGCTAGCGTTTCGGCCGTTTCGCCTTCTTAATGCCTTACGTTAAATTGACTGCAGACCACACACCGCTCTAATTCACTCAAGGAAGCTTGCTCTAGCTCCACATGGAACAGAAAGGCACATCTGTTTAAGTGAGGTCTCCAAACAGTCGATTGTTCATCAAGTTTTTAGAAATACCTATCAATCGACTGATCGGAGACCTCGCTTAAAGCGATGTGCCTTTCTGTTTCATGTGGAGCTAGAGTAACACTTGTCCAACTCTTCGACTTCCCATCCAGGTGTTTTTTTTTCAGTGCGAGCACAAAGTGGTCTACTCGTTTTACTTATGAATCCATCATCAAATGTCTTACAACAGATTATTTACAATGTACCTGAACTCATCAGTTTCCATCTTCCATTGCGATTTATCATCCAGTCCTCACGTTCTATATGACCGATTATACAAGCTGTTCCAAGACGATTCCAAAGACCGACCATCTATTAACCTCGCCATGCTTCATTAACTCCTTATTTTCTTCTTAAACCAGGCACTAGGTGTCATGATTATCTTCATTCAGACATCCAACATTTCCGCAGTCTGCCTTCTTCGGAGCCTTGAAGGATCAAGTGTTCACAATTCAATCAGTCAAACACCTCCATTACTCCTTTATAAAAACTCACTCAGCACCAGCTTGCAGTCGCAATGATATAAATCATGATATGAACCAAATGATATGATTCAAATGATCCAAATAAATTTAGTGAAATGAATCAGTATATAAGAGTGTTGTTTCAATGAGTGAGGTGCATTACACATCCATGTGGTCTCTGTCCGTAATTTCCACTCAGATTATTCAGTGGAAGACATACAAAAAATGGTGAGTATGTTGAAAGTTGATGTTGTGATCGATGCAACTGAAATCTGGGTCTGGTCATTTTTTCTAAGTGGGTAATGGAGGTGTTTGACTGATTGAATTGTAGACAATTTGTCCTTCTCACGCTCTGAAGAAGTGAACTGTCGAAAGGTCAGCTGCTTGAATTCAGATTATTATAACACCCCTTGTCTGGCCTAAAAAGAAAATAAGGTTACAAGACAATTAGCAATTGAATGGGTTAGATAAGACACCCATATATCTTACAGAGCTTTCCAGACCACTGCTTTTTGGACACCTTCCAATAGTTGCACTTAAATCGCTTGTTAATTTGCTACATGTAATTTTGAAGGTATCATCCCTTTTGGATTTTGCGTACTATTATTTTCGTTATGGGGCCCATCTCTACCATTAGATCTGATGTCAGTGGTTGTTCTTTCGTAGATCACTTTGAGATGGCTGTTTGTCGTGCTAAATGTAGTGATTCCCTTCTTTTTCTATTACCGTAGTAACACTTGTTCGGTACATGTTCACGACCAGTGCTTTCTTCGTGTGTGAGAAATAAGGTGGGAGTGAGTGCACTAGTATGTTTTTACTGCTTGGCTTTCGTTACCATTTTTATGCACCAATTTCGGAGAAATGTATTCAAATGTAAAAATGATATCCAGTTCTCTCTAGGCTTTTTTCGTGTATCAAAAAATTCTTACTGCTCATCACTACAAAAATTTGTCTTTTTCCTTTTATACAGAGCAGATAACACGCAATTATCTATGAATCGACACAAGAATAATGGACGAGGGCTGAGAACTAAAGATTCCAAGTTTGACATGATGGTATTGCCCCCGCTTGGTGCAGATCTTTACCCCATTGGCGACACTATAACCTAGGTAAAATTTTTGCTGACCACTTAAAGATTGAACAGCTGAGATTCTACCTGTAAGAGTCATGAGCTGTTGAATTGACAAGCCATGTATATTTCTTTTCCCTCCATTTCTATCAGTGGCTTGTATTAAGCCATTCAAAACCTTTGTATAAAGCGTGAGAATATCGAATATTCCTATTAACGTTTGGGTTGAGCACGGTGTAGGTGCTCTGGAAAAATTTTGGCGTCAGAAAGATGAGCTAGTTCAAACTTAAGCATCTGCGATGAAATGAGGCTCAGAAACCGCGATATTCCTATTCATGGGCCCCTATATAACTATTAATCGGTTATACTTTGAATGCTGAAGGATCCGTAGACGCAAGGTTATTATTAGAGTGAGTTTGCGCTTTTCAATAAGTGTGGGTTGGTCAGGGCAATTGCAGCAGCATAGTATAGCGTCTATAAGTGGGCCGATGAATAAGACAGCATGTCTTTTGAAAAAAGAATTAACTATTGAAGTTCATACCTAATAACTAGATATATTATGATAAGTACGTCTAGGCTCTGAGGAAGCCGAAGTTATCGAAATGTCAGTCATTGATTCTGACCTATTACGCAGGGTGAAAGCCGCTGTCGGCGAACGAATTGTCAACGTTTTTTTTTTCGCCGGGCAGAACTATTTCACCAGAATTTTAATAGTCTCTGGAAAAACGTGGATATCGGCCTTTCAAGACTGCAAAAAAGCCGAAAAGGCCTTAGTGCGCTGCAGCAGCGATAGCAAAATTATATTTAACACTCGCAATGTTTTGTTCGCACACCTAGGATCTGTAAATAGCTTACCCTATCCACGGACCTCCCTCGTTAAAGGGATCCCGCCCGGTTAGTCGCGAGGGCACGTGGCGCGACCCCAGGTGGTGGATAGGGGAATAAATGCGAACCAAAAGCGACCGTGTGCTTCCCAGAGACGCAGGTGGATTCAGAGGACAAGCTCCCTGCTTCTGCAGCGCGACTTGACAAAAACTCTATTTCTACGAGTCAAGTCGGCCAAAAGCCTGCAATCAAGCGGGTGGGAAGTACATGGGAGGCGGTTAGGAGTCGCCTCCAACACCTCCGCTCCTCCGAGAGAGACTGGCAAGCTACTCGTGAGTACCCAGCCCCCACGTTTAGAGCCTGACAAGCTAAACGTTGGGTATCGAAATGCCAAAAACAACAACAATTATGGGCCTCATTCCCCTGACCCCGAAAGAGCCCCTGGTACGGCAGCGCCAGGTAGGACGAGTACGGAGAGGCTGCTAAAATCTCAGGGCCGAAACTAGGCTGCCAAGATCGAAACGGACTAAAATGACGATCTGTACCTACAATGCAAGAACCCTTGCTCACGAATCCGCTGTAGAAGATCTGTTGATTCAAGCAAGAAGAATAAGGTACGACGTCATTGGCCTGGCTGAGACGAGAAGGCGCCATCCTTTTCACGCTGTCTATGACACCGGAGAAGAACTGTTCCTTGGTACATGCGATCGCAGAGGTGTCGGCGATGCTGGCGTCTTCGTCAGATCGAATTTGACCGTGAACATTGATTCGTTCGAACGACTAACACCCGTATCGGACGATTACGGTTGAAACGATGTGGTTCTATGCCGGCTTTGACCATCTTCGTTGCTTTCGAACCAACATCAAGCTATGACGAAGACGAAGTCGAAGCGTTCTATATGGACCTCGAAAAATTCTTCAGAGAAGATCATACATCCTTCAAGGTCATTGTCGGAAATTTTAACACAAAAATTGGACCTAGAAGAATGTCTGAAGAACGTCACATAGGGACCCACGGACTAGAATGGAATGAACAGGGTGAGAGGCTATCTGAGTTCGTCATGACGACCCAAACCATCCATGGTAACTCGCAATTCCAAAAGCCTCTTTCTCAGCGATGGACTTGAGAGTCTTCCAATGGAGAGTACCATAACGAAATAGATCACATCATAGTAAATCGAAGGTTTTGCCTGACCGACGTCGCTTTTGTTCCTAAGTTCTACACGGGATCAGACCATCGCCTCCTTCGCGCAACGTTCCGATTTTCGAGGAGAGAAGAGAAAGCAGCTAAATTCAAACAACGAAGTCCCAGAACTACCATAAACTGGGATGTATTCAAATCATTAGTCGGCTCTTGGGAAGATACCGTTGTCGACAACATCGACGAAGAATACGATCGACTCGTTGAATATCTTCACGTTGGCGCTAAAAAAGCCGAGAGTCCTAAGGTCACGAAGAGAAGCTTGTCTCCACAGACACTCGAGCCGATACGTCAACGTGGAATCGCACGAGCTGCAAGAACCGAAACCTTACGTCTGAACTTGCGAAACGCTGCAGAGAAGCGATAAAAGAAGACCTCAAAGAAAGAAGAGCCGCAGTTATGGCAGAAGCTGCAGAAGCAGGGAAGAGCATTCGCAAAGCCCAGCGAGGCTTCGCCAATTATAAGATCAAGATGATTGCACTCCGATACCTTGACGGGACACTTACAGCTTCGAGAAGGGCTATGAAGAAAATCATCCACCAATACTACTCGGATCTCTTCGCTAGCCATGTCCTCTTACCGTCATATAAATTGAAAGAGGACGAATATGTCGTTCCACCGGTCCTTCCTTCCGAAATCCGACATGCTATATCGTCGGTGAAAAACAGAACAACACCCGGTCCAGACAGGATTAGACCAGAACACCTGAAGAACCTGCCGCCAGTTCTCATCAACACCCTGGCTCGGCTCTTCACTCGCTACCTGTCAGAATGCAAGGTCCCTATTCAATGGAAAACCAGCAAGACCGTATTGTTGTTCAAAAAGGGAGACCTTCACGACATAGGCAATTATCGCCCAATCTGCTTGCTGTCCGTTGTCTATAAACTCTTTACTCGAGTCATCCTGAACAGGATTGACAGAACACTGGACGAAGGACAGCCATGCGAACAAGCAGGGTTCCGAAAAGGATTTAGTACCATGGACCACATCCACACGATCACAAGACTCATTGAAGTTTCGCGAGAGTACAAACAACCACTCTGTCTCACTTTCATCGATCTGAAAAAAGCCTTTGATTCAGTGGAAACAGAAGCGGTTATAGAGGCTCTGGATAACCAGGGCGTCCCTACTCGGTACATAATGATCCTTCGTGAGCTTTATAAAGATTTCACGACCAGAATATCTCCATTCTACAACAATATCACCATTGACGTAAGAAGAGGGGTTCGACAAGGCGATACAATATCGCCAAAACTATTCACTGCCACCCTACAAAACGTCATGCGAACATTAGAATGGGACGAAATGGGAGTGAAAATTGACGGTCGACAATTAAACCATCTTCGCTTTGCTGACGATATCGTTCTCATAACACCAAACATCAGCCAAGCGGAATGAATGTTGACCGATTTCGATAACGCCTGTGGAAAGATCGGTTGTCAACTGAATCTAACGAAAACAATGTTCATGAGGAACGGATGGGTTTCTAATGCCCCATTCACGCTCAACGGAACGACAATCTCCGAATGCTCCAGTTACATCTATCTAGGTCGTGAAATCAACATGATGAACGACCTAGCCCCAGAGTTGAGCAGGAGAAAACGAGCGGCTTGGGGAACGTTTAAGAGCATCGAAGATGTAGTGAAGAGGACAAAGAACATACCGACTCCGTGCCCACCTTTTCGACTCGACAATTATCCCTGCCCTAACGTATGCAGCAGAAACCTGGTCGCTACGTAAGCAGTATGAAAGATCACTTGCCGTTATCGAACGCGCAGTCGAAAGGTCGATGCTAGGAGTATCTCGTATCTCGCAAATGAGACAAAGGATCCGAACTTCCGACCTACGTCAACGATCGAAAATCAGAGACGCCGTTCTACACGCCAGGATATCGAAAATAAGGTGGGCCGGACACGTGATGCGCTTCAACGACAACCGATGGACGAGAGCCGTTACCGACTGGATTCCTCGGGACGTCAAGCGCTCTAAAGGAAGACCACTGACCCGTTGGTCCGATTTCTTCACGAAAGCGATGGAAGAAAGATATGATGCTCAGCGAATTCCTAGAGCAAGGAGGACCCACTGGGCTACTCTTGCACGCGATAGGGAAAAATGGAAGAGTTGCTGGTATCCGCTCGAGTCACTCGACGATCAACGGACGACAGGTGATACAGGTGATATATATATATATATATATACTTTTTTGTATACTATATATATTTTATATACTATATATATACATATATATGTATATATACATATATACATATATGTAAACGTATACATATATGCAAACGTGACATGTATATGCGTATATACATACATATAGTCGTACATATGTAATGTATATATATGTATATACATAATATATATATATATATATATATTTGCACAACCTGCTGTCACAGCTAACCGGTTGAGGTCCAGGACCCAGAAGACGTGTCTGATCTCCCGCCCCAGTGACCCCGCCTCAGACAATTACGTCCGTGCTTTGCTGGATGATCGTGAAAGTGATTGGGATGATAGTGGTATGATGGCAGTGATTGCGATGATAGTGATAGTGATCATAGTGATGGCGGTAGTGATAATGATGTTAGTCGATGTGTTTAAAGAAGCATGTTAAAAATTCTTTAATTCGAAGTCGAAAGAATGGCAGACTTCGACAAGATCCGAAACTTGGCGGAGGGATGGCAGAGAGTCGTAGAAGCGATGACCTTTATTTTGAAGAATAGTTATTATTGTTTTTGTTCGAAATTCATGCACAGATTCCCAATTTCTTACAAGTGCCCCAGAACTTTCTTCCCAATCTAACAAAAAAGTATGTTGAACTGTCCCTTGAATTCAACATGCCAAGGGACAAAGTTGACGATCACCGCCGTTTCTGTGACAGCTGATGTTTCAATCTACATGATTATCATGTTTCACAAGACGAAAACAAGTCGGAAATAAGACTGAATCCGTCACGTTCAGCGTGATTATTTCACTTGAGTGCTGCTCTTGATCTTGAGAAGCCTTCTATGCAGATTTGGCATTCTGCCGTTCCTTCACTCAACGTTGACTAGATTCATTTCATGAATACTGCAGATCAAAATAGAGTGAACAAAGCGAAAGCGGGCAATTTGCAGTATTGGGCCATGCTCACGCCTTTCTAACGATGACTGCTAAAGAACTCGAGACAAGGCAGCCCCGCTGTTGCAAACGGTGGCTGTTGAACTCCAGGCGAATTTAATTATCTCACTAAAATCACTCAGTTGTCATTACAGACTGTGGAAACATAATCGGAAGAGGTACGCAGCTCTTACAAGTTTAGTGACATATCCGAATCGTCTCGAACGAGTATCACAGTCTCCGTCACACATATGCCTCGAGTATTGATGCATTACTTAGTTCTCCTTTAATTTTCTGTGAACTGATGTTGCAAAGCTCTATGGGGAGTGAAATCCTCACTCACAAATTCTACTAGAATTTCTCCATTCATATAGTGACCACTCACATTATCCATCACTTCTTATAGACCTCCTTTTGTCATTTAACCCTGCACAGATTAGATGCATTCACATTATTCAACAAATGAAATGACATCACTACAAAGGAATATTTAGCCAAATCCACTTCTTTATACACCAGTCGGCCATACCTATCACGTAAATGTTTGCAAAGCCTGTATGTGTTTTTAGTTCCGCAAATAATATTTCCGACTCATACCGTCACATTTTATGCTATGCGGTTAACAGTCTGCAGAAAGAGCCTCTTTTTACAGATTATTGAGGAAACACACGAAGACTAGGTAGGGCATGACATTCACAAGACAATAAGACAAACACTATACACAAGAGACAGACGTTTCATTTTTGCTATATACATTTAAGTAGCATAGCGAATAAAACTGTGAAAATGAACTGCTACAGGCACTAACGTGCTCATTGGCTGCACGGTCCTCCCGCTCACCAACACAGTTATAACCTCCCATTCTACAGACTACAGCTCTCAGTAGACAGACTTCTCACCTATTGGATGCGTGATGAACAGCTGATGAACTACAAAAGGACTCATCTGCGAAAAAATGGAGAACAATTGAATTTTAATATAATCAATTACCACATCCGCCGATTAACCAATCAAATATGAGAATACGAGGGTAGCAAGCTAAAATGTGCACTTGAAATGGATAGAATAACTCAACGAAAAGTGAAGCGCTAGGCCTCTCGCGTATGCTATATGCTTCACAGTTTTCGGTGTTTCATCACCGCTTTATATGACTGATCACAAGATTCTCGGAAATGCTTCAACTTTTTCGCTTGATCTGACGCTGTCATAACGTTCGTCCCATTTCCATATCGATTCCCACCGTAAGACTAAAACGTCAAACAAGCATCTTCATTCTGTCGAATTATTGAACAAGAGATCTGCAATTAGTTATAAAGATAGTAGTATTTTTATGCGCACATCCACTGCAGAAGAGCAAAAATTTATGCCATATTCCGCTCACTTATGGACATAACGCCACAGCAGCCACTCGAAAATTACCGCAAAAGCATGGACCGTAATGGAGTTTTCGAAAGTAAATTGCGAAAATGATTCGAAGAGTATTTTACAATGGAGAACAAGTTTTGATAACGATGTGGGTTATAATATGGGTGAGAATTATTTACTGAGCCATAATGTGTCTGTTATGGGCACTAATAGAGCCCAATATACTTGTTTCGGCCTTGGCAGCCTCATCGGTTGAGCACTGCCCTTCGTCTTAGAAAATCCCATTAAGGAGAGACTCAACCCCCTACATAGAGAAGGCGCAGACGCAGTATTCACACGTACTATCGAGTGAGATAAATCACTAGGTGAGCAGTGTTGTACACTCTGTATTATAGTCGTCAAACAGCTAATTAAAATGAAACATCTAGAGGTTGAAGTCAATGTTCACCGTTAAAAACAATCCAAAAAGTTACAAAGGAGCTGATATTAGCCAAATAACAACTAATCATCTTTGTGGAACACTTAGACGCTTCTCTTCGCCTAATTTACGCTATGCAACAAAATAATTTAGTTTATAACGCCTTGTGGTACGACTCGAGCAAAGAACCGTATTTTACAACTAAAGTGTTATAGCGCAATGTTTGTGCATAAATTAAGCACAACTAAGATTTCCAAAATATCACTTCTAATTCCTCTAATCAAGCAAGACACTTTTATACCATGGAGAAACAATCATAGAAAGACGAACT
Source organism: Parelaphostrongylus tenuis (assembly GCA_019055375.1). Taxonomy (NCBI): domain Eukaryota; kingdom Metazoa; phylum Nematoda; class Chromadorea; order Rhabditida; family Metastrongylidae; genus Parelaphostrongylus; species Parelaphostrongylus tenuis. The sequence continues at coordinate 92,080 of JAHQIW010004848.1, read as the reverse complement.
GCTGCAAAAACGATCAAATTCTTCAGAACTATAACATTTGCATTGAGAATTGGAAAATCAAAAACGTCAAATTATCCGGCAGAAATGCGTTAGACCGTACTACGCATAGTAAAGTGCGAAGATTTATAACCTAGCACAACTCATCTCAATATCCACAATATCTCTTGCCAACCAACTGCCACTTTTTTCATAAATTCTGATATATTTTATCTAGGGCCCCAACAAGCAGGCTCCTGTTAGACGAAATGCTTAGTTACTTGAAGAGCTTCACAATGCTACGCTAAGAGAAAAAAACTCAGCTTTTTTGCAAAAAATGTAAATCCCAATGTGGTCCTATCTTTAACAATAAAGTTGCTTCTCAGCGGAATTACGGCACCCCGAACTTCCTTCGAGATCGGCTGTTGTTTATGATCTATATGGATATCTCAAATCAACTACTTAGTTCAGTAATCACAATTTCGTTTTTCCAATGGATACCAGGCAACATCAAGAATAGAATCTTTGCTGGGCAGACAACAGATAATTATATTCACAATTGCTTGAAACGTAGACATACTGGACGGTGAGTTTGCTAGAATGTCGCAGACTGAAGTAGGTCAATTTTGAAGATTAAAGAACATAAGTAAGACTCATAAATTCAAAATGAGAGGGTGCACTATCAGATACAAACTCATTAACAGCTCCTTCCTGTTCATAACCAGTATAAACATATCGCCTGCCTGTTTGACGTGGAGAGAACCTTGCTCGTATCAATGTTTTTGTACACTGGTCCCACGAAACGTTACTACGGATGTGTTGCCTGAATTATTGAACGCCTTGTGACAACAAGTATCTCTGGAAATTCAGGAAATTCTATGAGTTGGACCTTTAAGAGGCGACTTCTTGGTAGATAGTGCATGTTGCCAACAACAATCCTCTGACTGCTGCTGAACATATTTCCTCTTCTGCTGAAAAAAACGGAAGAAGCATCGCTAATGGATAGCATTCGATCACTGGCATAACTTACCACGATTTCATGACTGGAAAATCGCCGCAAATCCCACAGTTTTTTTTGTTTTGTCGAACGAAGTACTTATGATATGCCTTAAAGTCAACGATTAACGAAGTATATTCTGAATGCTTCCTTGGAACGCAATTCAGAACGATTGGATATGGAATCGCAAGCTGCGGACTGCGTGTAATGGAAGAGTCAGATGCGTCTTGCCGTAAACAACAAAATCGCTGTTTCAATCCCGTGCTCAGGGCAAGGCCGATGTCTGTGAGTATGAAAACATCGGACCAATAAGTGGACATAATTCCGCAAGTCATTGGCCATATAACTATTCAGTCAGCGATACAATGTTTAATGTAGTCAAATACACAAAGCATTCAGTAAAAACGGTCAACGACGATTGCTTTACTCCTCTATCCCTCTAGGCCAAATAGGCTCCTCTATCCCGTTGACTGGCATCCATGGAAAAACGAAATTGTGATTACTGAAGTAAGTAGTTGATTTGAGATATCGATACAGATCATAAACAACAGCCGATCTCGAAGGAAGTTCGGAGTGCCGTAATTCCGCTGAAAAGCAACTTTAGCGGGAGAAGAGGTCGCATGTTTATTGTTTCCATCACTGGATCCCGGACGCGCTTAAGTGTTTTCCAAACCGTTTGCTTCCTCCTGCACAACTCTGGAGCTAAATCGTTATTCATCATGTTAGCTTCCCGACCTACTTGATGCAACTGTTAGATTTGAAGAAATTCCTTCGTTGAGAGTTAATGGGTCATACAAGACAGCAAGTCCGATCTTCATGATTATCGTTCTGGTGAAATTAAGTGAAGGCGAACCCTTGCACTTTCTCTAAGGGTAAAGTGGAAGCCGGTCAACTTTTCTCCTAATGGCTGACACTCAAAAAATGATGTCACCAGCAAAACGAAGGTGGTCTACTTGCCGACCACTTATAAAGGAGTTAGTAGCTTTGGCATCATCATAGATATCATTGTCTATGAATGTCACTTCTTCGAACAACTAACTGCACGGATCTGAAAAGTATGATTGGAAGAATGTGGTCGAATGCCCGCTTCTACATTTTTCGTCACCTGTACATCAGAACAGAGGTCATAAAAAGCAGCAAAATGGGAAAATTCTTTACAAACTTGGAAAACTGCATGAATGATCGACCTTACACTCTATGCGCGGCAACTTATGCATCTAAAATGACTTTAGGAGAACACTTGAGAAGAATTGCCGTATAGAAGTGAAATGAATAGCGTTTGATGCTTTCTGAGTTCTTTGGTATAACCAGAGTAGATTGCCCAAATGAAAATCACGATTGCAAAAGTGATAACATTGAAAAATTCTATTTTATTTAGTTTCTATTCCAAATTCTGTATTGCATTGAACAAACGTTTTTCGGAAAAGGCACGATATTTGGAAGTTACAGTCATTCATTCGTGAAATCAATGAGAACGAGCAGTTATTACTTTTTTATTGTGGTAAACCACTAAGATATCGAAAGTTACCAGAGACTTTGGGTTTCAAGAGATTCTCGAGTTTATGTGCCAACGTGGAGTCACCTAAGTTACAGACAGTCACAGATCTACATCTTGACTTGTAAAGTTTTGAAAAGAAGTGGTTACGAAACCTCCAGGAGAGAGCAGCAGGAGAGTACGGAAGCCAAAGACGTAGGAATAAGAAACAGCATCGATTTTCGGGATCCCAGGTGGGACCCGGATCCTCAATTGCCCTTTTGGCGCACTATTGAGTTGCTTGCGCTCTCCTTCTCACGGCCATGTTTTGATCGCATCGATGTTATAGTAAGTTTACGAGTACCTGTTGACGAAAGACGGGTTGAGATGTGCTTGCATGAGTTCTGGTATGTATATCATCTTGCAGAACAAGCAAGCATATGTTGTCGAGACGTATAGGCAGGCAATTAGTTGAGGAAGTTAAAATTAAACAAAATGCTATACTGGGGGGGGGGGGGGGGGGGGCACAAAGACGTAATGGTGAAAAGACACTGAAGCAAGAATGCAGATTCGGAAGATCTGCGGGCTAAACTTTGAGCGTCTTGGATAAATCGCAACATTCGCAAAAACATCATCGAGGCGTACCTCGTGGTCACGTGTGACCTCGCATCATGCCTCGGATTGACCTAAGCCAAATACATTACTGACCCTGGTAAAGCTATGAGCGCTTTGTCATCATCAAATAATTGAAATTAAAGGAACAAAACAGTGAATTTTCGAATGAATCTGCTTATCATGCGAAGACTTATGAATCTAGTTCCTTCTGCTAAAGCTATAAAAGTATCTTACTGAATAGATTGTGAGAATTCAACTTTTCCAGGCTCCAAAGGAGGTGAAACAGTCAAGGATTTAGCCAATATTTTATCAAATAAATCTTGCTCTTTAGAACTTTGTTTCCGCTCATCAAGGAAACAGTATGGAATTCCATCAATTTGTCGGATTTCGCATCAATTATACCACTGGCAAAGGAAGCTAAACGAAAAGAAACCCAATGTTGATCCCAACTAGAAATTTTTAATCACCAAAGTATGAACATTCGATTTACTATGAAATAATCTATCCTAATTTTAACTCCCTATGAAGAAACTCATATGCCCTCTTTGAAATCGGCTTGTGGAAATATGGGCACTGGTATAGATGAATTCTCAATTGGTCATCTTGCTAGGGTGAAATGACCCTGCTGTGTTTCTTTCCAAGTTTCGATAGAACTTCTCGGATTCATCTCAGCCACAAAGCTTGATGCTGGTACGTAGATGGCGAATATTGTTAACTCTATCGGCGCACGTTTCTTTTGCCTGGAGCGTGGGGCCCTCGACCGGCTAGCAGAGCATACTCAAGCGCCAATTTTGTACTTTTGACGAAATTTGGGCTCTTGTTGTCACTAGATGGTGTATTCAAGTCACTAAGACGTAGGATATCACTGGACTTTGATAAAGCTATTCTTACTTGAAACAACACTCATGCTTCCTAATAAACAATGAATCATCTAACTGTTTGTCAAAAATGTTGCTTGTCTTAAATGAAATTCATAATTACGCTGCAACTCTACCTCATAAACCATGTTTTGAAAGTTCCTGTGCATATTGTTGTACGTAGCATTCAAGTTTTCCGTCCTTAATTACATGAACAAATAGAATTTCATGGGTTGTTCCTCTGTTTCTCACTACGAATTACTTATAAACCTATCGTACACTACCCATTAGCACTCTTAGGCTTGTAGATCCCCAGAAGTTCTTGACCTCGATTCGTTTTCTCGCAGTCGTCCTCCACAAAAGTCATCAATCAATTTAGATGTTGTTTCGGATGGTGCTTGAGAATTCGTCTTCTTCATGAATGTCATGCTGCCGAAGCGATTCTCCTTGCAGCCTCTGAGGTAGTCAGTTCAAGGCACTTCAATGCGTTCAGTTAATTGACCGCAAGAGAGTGTCGAGGAGGAGACCAAACAGAGCATCGCTTATTTGGTCGTTTTCTGGAACCTGCGCCATTAACCATTGCGCTATCACGCTACTGATGGTTGTTATTATACAATTCAGAATTCTGGTGAAATCGCTATTGCGTGTGTGTATGCTTGATGAAGAGGCTTTCTCCCTTGTGCTTCACTTTTGTATGGGAATTTATGGGGAATGTTGTTAGTTGAGCGCTAACGACTTATATTCCTGTGCGAGGATGGTGACTTCTACCTCGAAATCATCTTCGTTGTAGCTCTTTGACCTATGCGCGTCTACTGGAGCGTTTGATTTTAATTCAGTTTTACAGATTACAGTTTTTCTATGCGGAAGCAGAGTGGTTTTGTTCTTTATGCTAACGCATTCATCTCGCATGTTTTTCAAGAGATCGGATAAGCAGTACCCACACTTACACCCAATATGTGGAGTACTGTGCAAAAACGTTTGCGTCAGCCGGGATTCGAACCCAGATCTCACTCTTTTCGGGAGCGTATGCTAACCATTGCACTACCGTTCGAATCCCGGCTGACGCAAACGTATTTGTACAGTACTCCACATATTGGGTATAAGTATAACATCATACCACTGCAAGTGGCAGTCAAAATAGAAAGAATTTAGACTGAGTACCCACACTCATGTAAACACCGCCTCTATGGTCAAGGCTTTACGCAATTCTGGTATGTGCATAAACGATCACACAAGCGGTTACCATCTAGATGGTGTCTAAACGTAATCGGTTGTATATAAATCTTTCTACCGAGAAGCCCATTCTTTTTCAAGGACGCTTTGAGGTTAAACTTATTTCTCTCATCAGAACTACCCATTCAGTGCGTTTTTTCTCTCTTCTTATCCTAACGGATTACAGTAATGTAGGCATTGAAAATGGCTAGTTGACGCGCTACGATTCAACTCCGTATTGAGATCCTGTAATGTCAGGCTTTTCATAAAAACAAGAGTAGTGCTCTCCCGTCTCCATTTAAGGTGCTATAACTCACATCACTGATCACTACGCTTTTAGTCTTTATAACCTATTTCAACGATTCCAAATGAAGGATTTAGGCCAAAGTGTAGATGATCCTCACTACAACTAGCGACTATAACCGTTTCCAATCAGGTCATTAACATGTGCCGAAGGACTTTAGCATCGTCACCGTAGGCGGTCTTTGCAAGAGCTCTATCTAATATGCTCCTTAGAGTGATAGGAATGATGCTCTTTGTTTCGCACTATTTTTAAGAAAACTACACATGTAAAGCCTGACGACTGTTCACCATGAGTGTTCAGTTATACACTTCTTGTTTCAACAGAATGAACAAAAAATTTCTTTGAGTAGACGAGTCGAGCCATTACGTCCTGTGTAGTTTCTATTCAAATGATTAGAAATTTCGCTCCGGTGCACATAAGGCACAGCCGACACAAGTAGCACACACTCATACGCCCATATGATTATATATTTCGTGAATTATCCATTTCACCGAATGCCGTCGGTGCACCTTTTACCTGTCAAAGCAAAGCAACCGATTCTCTGAAGTCACAATCTCGACGGTTCTTTTATTGACTTACAGTTTACTCAAGTAAATTAATGACATCTTACATCTAGACACTAATGAATTACTTTACTCAATTTAGTCACATCTATTAGTTGCTTTTCACTTGATCGTGATGTAGATGTGCACGGAAGGTTCAACAAACAAGCCCCTATAATGGAATGATTTACAGTCGACAAATACCCAAATGACTGAATCCTGTTTGAAAACAATCATTCTATGAAATCAACTTCAATACGTCGGCGGTGTAGTATAAGCACGCTGCCCGGTATAGGTGAAATGCGGGTTCAACTCCCTCTGAAGTCGAATTTTTGCCTACTATTCAGTTCTTTGGGTTCACTTGAATCATCATAATCCTGCAAAGAAGGCAGTAAAAATATAAAAATCCACTAATTCGAATCGTCTTAAGCTCTCATGCTATACGGTAATATCAACTGTTGAAACACTGACTTAATTGATCAACCTATTGTTTATAGAATTCTTATGCGATGGCAAACTTTTCTACCTGCCAGAGCAAGTTGAATAAACTGAGCGCTTTCAACACCATAATATCTGAAAAATTTTCTAGTTTCTCTCAGCGATCTCTTCCAACCGCAAACCACCGCCAGCGACCGACGTTACGACATTTGTCGTGAGTGTAATCCCGTACATATTCACCAATCATTAATGTTGACCCCATCCCAGGTTTCGACGTAAAACCACACATCACTGCAAGCTCCACGTCACTTTAGTCCCCCGTCAACTTTCCGATTACGGTAGCCGTTCAGTCGCTTTGTTTTTCCTCTCAACACTTTACCACTGAGATCGCCTCTCAGGCGTGAATTCTTTTTCTTCAACAAACACAGATCATCATAGAAAAATATGATATTTTCTGGTTCATTGTCTCAAATATGACACTTCTCTCTGGATTTAATTCTATACTATTATATCACCTTATTGTGTGAAAGAAGATTCCTTACCGTTTCTATAGAATAAAGTCGAAATCGGTGAGATCAGAAATGTGCGGAGCTTCGAAATTAACGTTGATTTTGATGTTTACTGTCTCAAATATTCTTGGTCACGTCACTTACTATTCAGCTACAGACTGCTCTCCTGTTTTGATCTTCCACTCAGTGGTTTTCATAGTCAATTAATCAAGTCATGGTCATTGGTCGTTGATTTTAACGCGAGCGATATCTACCAACACAAAATTCCCTGGCAACTTCTATATCTCCACTTCTTGTCTAATCGCACTTTTTGAAAAACTTTGTAGTAGTCTCAGATGTACGCCACAGTTAGGGAGCTGGAAATTCCCGGAGATTCGTTCTTGGAAAATGAGCTATGGAAAAGCCATCACAAAAGATTGAGTAGCAGACCCCACGTTGGTACTCAAACGTCGTAATGTCCATATAGATTTTCTCCTGAAAGGTCCCCTTATACTACAGGAAAAAATTACGAAATAAGAGAAATATTAGTCAAGTTCAAGTTCTACTAAAGACGTATCGTACAACTTGTGACACACCGTGGGGTTTGGTGCATAATTCGACTAAACAATTGACCATGTCTACAAACTGATTCGAAGTCATGATGTGAGAAATAGCGTTTCTTGAATACGTTGCTGTATGCTCATCATGTCCAGAATCTTAGTACAATAGATTCGCCGTGTTAAAATCCATTCCCTGTTATTTTAATCATTCCTAGCCTCTGAAAACTACTTATAAATTAAAACGTAATTTCTTTCTCTTTTTTTCTCCAGTTAAAATCCATTCCTGTTATTTTAATCATTCCTAGCCTCTGAAAACTACTTATAAATTAAAACGTAATTTCTTTCTCTTTTTTTCTCCAGTAATTCAATTCACACAAACTAGGCCTTAAACAGTATCTAAGTGTATCTGTCCAAGTCAGTTGACTGCTACTATGCTCATCAGGTCCGGATACTGTCTATGTTTTCATTATCTATGTATGTTTGTCTATTATCTCTTCATTCATTTATCACTAGTTCTGCACATCTGTTTCATTCATTGCTTAACCAATTGTCACCTAATGCTTTTTCTACCCAACAAATTACAATGATTTGATCATGACTAGAATAACAATGATAATCTGATAGTATGAGAGCATGCTCTGAGCCCTTTATGAAGCATGATATAGCACTTAAACAGTTCCACATGGGCGTGTATCGCCTTTCCAAGCTCATCAGAACAAACAATAAAAAACGGTGCCTTTCGGTTCAGCCGATCCCTTTCTTATAAAGAAATCGACAACGAATTATTTGAATTGCCGCATAGCACTGTATAAAAGCCATATCAGACCTCATTAAAAGCTCAAAATATGTTAACATACTGTCTTATTATCATTGTTTCTGAACGAGATCTATACAAACGTACGTTGAAAGAGAAGGTATAATTCATTCTACCAGCCATAATTTTTTTCGACTTGGGCAGTGCAGTGTTGAAGAATTTGTCACTCAACATGCGGTGATTCAAATATCTTTGTGTCGATTCCTTCAAAAATAAAAGTATCCCTCTGAAGGGGATCGGCTGAACCGAAAGGCACCATACACCTGATGAGCCTGGAAAGGCGAAGCAGATCTGTCCAGTATTGTATGAGTGTCATAACAGACCTCATAAAAGACTCTAAATATGTTATCATATCATCAGATTATCATTTTTTTTGGGCGGGGTCTACATAAACAGCCGAAAGTGAAGGTATTGAAATATTAATTTCAAAGCAAGAAAGTCGTCACATTTTGATTTGCGAGTGCAAATTTAGAAAGCAGTAATAGAGATTGCACAAGCATACTAGTAAAAAAGTACATCGGCGCGCATATTGCTCAAAAATCTTGAAAGATGAATAGTTCGAACTGAGAAAAGACGATGATTGGTGTTGATCCACTAAAAGCAAGTCGACAGTTAACAAAAAGTTAAATGTTCATAACTCAAGCATCACCTTATATACAGAATTGGAAGCTTGAGGAAAATAGACAGGTAGGTGCCAAGCGATTTGATTGAAGAGTAGCAAAGAGATCGTCATTAAGATGTAGCTTAAAGCTCCTCTTGGATCCTGTAATAACAAACGATTGCGTTTACCATACTGGCTGATGCGAGATGGAGCTCCTGTACGTTTAACAGAGGCATGATGGAAAGAGCTTAATGTCAATGACAGACTCGCGAAGGCTTCCCTGTAAGTAATAATATTCTTTGTTTATTCCATGTTCACTGGAAGTCATAATCAGTAATACGATGATACAATATGTCGAATCATTACCAAAGTTTTTTGAAATTACACGGTGGTTAATTCAATGATTCACCGCAACTTTTTTACACCTCATCAAATCAATGGAATGCATCAAAAATTGGAGCGTTTTCATTCACCTCTAGACAAAAAAATTCTCTATATTTTTAGTGAGGTAGTGCTCCACATCAGACAATTATTAGTAAAGTTTGTTGACCTATGTAGCTGTGCTTCATGCAGAGTGCTCGTCGGACTTCTGAGCCACCGACTAATGCTTTCTTAAGCACCGGTAATTACTTACAGAAAGAGGTTTTAAAACTATTGTGCTTCCCGAAATAACCCTGGTTATGTCGTTGCTTTCGGACCTTCACAACTTTGCGCCATCTGAGTAGAAAAGCTTGCATCTTGCTGGCAAAAATATGTATATGCGTTCTTATCCTAATCAGTAGAGTTGTAAGTGCAACAATTATGAGCTTCAGTTTTCCTCTAGAATCAGTCCCCCCTCTGCTTCTACTAAACTACTTTTATAATGCTACTTTGTCAGTTTTCAGAGCTCCATAGTTTTTCGTTGCAATTATCTTTTCCAATTTTATCAAAATTTCAATATGAAGAATACAACAATCATAAGCAGATAGAGGATATGAAGAAATTTCGAGGATTACTTTATATTCGGCTGTAAGTTTGCTTCTAGTATTTATCAAAGAGTAATTGTCTGCACTTGGTTGTCCGATAGTGGCCGTTTCAGTGTTTAATTCATTATTGCACAAAGGCTCATTGCATCACTGTCGTGAAACACGTCGATTAACATCTTAGTGAATATTTGAAATCTCGTCTTGTCTGCGATTCATTTATCAGATTGTTATTTTAGCAGAAAATGATTTTCACTTCTAAATATTATCTGTCAAAGCATCTTGGCTATTAAGCAGGAAATAACGACTTGTAAAAGGAAACATCTCAGCACGGGCTGATACCAGCCATTGCTGTTCATATTCTCGTTATCGGGAGCGTCCTGGTACGGCTATCTCAAGGATTTTAGAAAAACAAAACTTTCTCAGTAAGTAAAACACTAGCTGATCAAAAACTGATGGAAAACTTTTATTATTAGGACACGTGATGCATTCATCCTGGTTCCAAATTATGATTTGCACGACTGTGATTGGAATCTTCTTTCTTGTTCAAATATCAATGTAAGGTTATAATGCACAAATCTTCATAATGGTAGCGATTTTCAACTAGATAATCGTAACAAATTTTCCTGCAGCACGCTCTACCAGTTGATGGATATGGGCCAAAACAATTTTTTACCTGCCCTGAGATGCAGAGGGATTGAAACGATGGACAACCATCTCCATAGGCTCCGCTATGCGAGCTGTATCTCAAGCGGCCTCCAAAAAACATTTGTTACGTGTGCTCCACGACCTGTTGTAATTATACTTAGGCTTAACCATTTTAGTCTGTAAGTCGATCAGGTTATATAAGAACATAACGCGTTTCATCTCAGTCTCAATCTCTCTCTTTTGAGCATAGTCCACTAAGTAGTTTTGACACGCTAGAAGAATAGTTTTTTCAGGAACCTCTAGTTTTAAATACTAAAGAGAGAATATAAATTAATACATATATGTATATATGGATATATATATATATAGAATAAGATGGAAGTTTTTTATTATGAATTGACAGCATGTATCGAAATTTTAACATTTTCGTCGCTTGATGCGTTATCTCACACCTCTCGCCTACGACGATCTTCAGTTTTACGGCTGGAATTCGAATGGCCATCCTATTGCGCCTTCTCAAATATCCTTAAAGGATAGCTGAGGAGATCCTTTGTAGAATTCAGAGATGGCTGCAGAATTGCAATTTGGATCTTGACCATCACAGGTCATCGCCATTGCGTGCAATTCAAAGGAAAGTTCTCCAGACGGATGTGATACGTGGTATTGGTGTTTCAACCTTGGAGAGGCTGGAAGGAGTCCGATGCTGCGACAATGAGGCGACCACTGGATATTTTCGGATTCGACAGTCTATTAACCGCGACAGTAAACGAATAATTGCCTCTTTCCTCGATAACGAAGCTATTAGCAATAAGATTTGTTGCATTTATTATGCTTCAAAAGCTGTTCGAGCAAATATTGGGAATTTCTGTGTAAGGATAGTGACTTTCGCATCGAAATTTTTTTCATCGTTTGTACCCTATATGTGTCTAGTGAAGTATTCTGTTTGGCTCGTAATGTGCTGTGAGGTATGTATTGAAGGAAGCAATGGCAAAACGAGTAGATCACTCTGTGTCCGTGCAAAACAACACGTAAAAGAGAAACTAGAGTCGAACAAATTATTCTAGCAGGAAAGCGAGTTTCAAAACCACTGAGATGATTTTGACGTAAAATTCACTATTCTCGCAGAGAAATTTTTGGGTATCTACGTGAAAAGCCTTCAAAGCATTGTTGATATACTGCAATATAACTCCGGATGATTTTTTTCTCATATGAACCAGGCACATTCGTAATTCATGCAAGACTGTGTAGCTGCGGTGCAATAGCTAATTTGAGCACTTGAAGTGAACAAAACTGTGAGTGTTCTAGACAAGCTGTTCACTTTCCGATTTAGAAATTCCAGTAAGAAGTCCTGGTTAGGTCGTGAAAAAAATTAGGGGCCAGAAGGGCGATGGGGGGGGGGGGAGGGATGACGGACGGGCTAGTGATGCTCGGCGCTACTTGACAGTGGGTTGATCTCCAAGCTCCCGGCAATCAGTAACGAACACTCTACGAAACGCTACAGCCTAGCTAACCTCAAAATCTCAAGGAGATATGCTCAACCAATATTCTCTATGAAGAAGAAAAATCCTCAACCGGTCGATGAATACGAGGAGATGAACTGAATGTGAGAGGTTTTGGGACTCGTACAGTATTATATGTGAAACGGGTCAAGTAAAGCGATTGAGTAAAGTGATAAAATGAAGTCATGAAGGTACGTGAATGAGCAGATTACATGTCAATATGACCTTTCCATGCTCTTATGAAGACGATATCGCTGAAACGACATAGTTGCTGTGCTATATTGTATTCAAATAGTTTTATCATTTACAACATCGTGTGGGTTTATTAAGAAAGTATGGATATTTTAAATATTTTTCCATGAAATCTCAAATTATTGCTCTTCTCGAGCGGATATTGTCATTACTAATTTTATCATTAGTGGCATCACTACTAATTTCTGATTGTTATACGTCATTGTTGGATTATTTTGAGGAAAATGTATTCGAATATTTTACATCACTCAAAAACACGAAAATGCATTAAAGTTAAAAAGTGATGCTACGGGTTTTCACTATTTTCTTGTGTCTTCTTTTTTCCCTTAGGAATTTTATCTAGCAAACAGCTATTAATTGTCAAGTACTTGCAGTATTTCCTACTTCCATTTTGGACCAGTAGCGAGTTATGGTGAAGCAAAGACGCTGTAAGCTGAATCCTTTAGTGAAAAAATACTGAATGAATATTTGAATACAACAATGTGTAGGAATGGTAAAAAGTAACAAAATTTGGTCCTCCACGCTTCGCGATCCTTCTCCAAAAGTGTAGATTTTTCACGTAAAGTCTATCAAGTACTTGTGCGTTACACGTGAAAAATCTGAACTCTAATTTTCATCACCTTATGATACATCCGCTGAGGCTAGCTGTGGTGGAAATCCAGAAACGCCTATGAACGTCTTACTCGGAGTTCTAACGAAAGTCAAGGATTAGCATCATCAATGAGAAAAAAAAAGGAGACGACAAGTATTTAATGCAATACGCAGTCGAACCAACATCTGTTTCCGAGCACTCCTGGGGTGACGTTGCAGTGAAGTAAGCTGAATCAGTGAAGTGTTACGAAGATTAAATAGTGAAAACTGCGTATTCAAGTGCTTAATTACTTGTGGAAGCCAGTCATTCCCGAAAACCGATGCGTATTCTTCGCACAGCTACTGTCTCTGAGAAATCGACGCTTTTTTTTTGGCGAAATTGTGCTCTTGTTGGTATTTGTTAAGTCGTAATGCTGAGGAAAAATTGCACGGAGTTGTTCCATGACCAATGCCGAGCTTTGCAGTTTGGCTAGGAGCATCACGACAAAGAAACGCTTGAAGGAGCCGCAAACACTGGGTCTCTTTGTCGGAGGTTCAACGATCCTAGTCAAGGGAGAGAACAACTTTTGACAGCCTTCTGAGCTCCGCTGTTTTCTACGAGACCCCTGGCTTAGAATCATAAATGACCCGCTTACAACGCCTCCGAGGTGACGATAAGACTTCTGATAAGGGGCTAGCGCTCTTGTGTTCGTTGGTCCAGGCGCGTATTGCAAACACGAACATTGTAGGCGCAAAATTCTACTGCTTACCACAATGCTCTAAAGCGAATGAAGCTCTAAAGCGTTACCGAAATGCGCAGTTTTCCCCTTCATCTTCTTTTTTTTTGTTCGTGATCATGATTGCTTTCAATAATTTGTTTTCTATCATTGAAGAAAGCCAGTTGATCATACGACATTAGGCATGTATGAATTCTTATAAAATATCTCAGATGTTGCCAATCTAAAGGACTAATTGATGATTCTGCGGAGAGCTTTTTGGTGATCATCCGCGTTTTTACATAACACCGGAAGACGCTGAGTTTTCGTTTTAATATCAAAGCGACAGAGGTTGATATAGGTAGTCCCAACATTTGTGAGATACAAAGACGTTCATAAATCACTAAATTTGAAAAAATGAAGGACTGTTTGGTTTTTCTTCCTAATAATTAAAAGTAATTGAGCGTTTTATGGTGACGCCCAACGTAGTGTCTAGACTCGAAACTCCTTTCATATTGCTAGTAGGAAACAATTTGAAGCCAGTGGAAAACCGGGAAATAAGAAATGGGACTCTTTTTGGTAACAACACGAGTATTGGATGGAAGTATCAAGAAGGATCAAATCAAACGTGTTCTACTTTGCGACCTACTTTCATTCCATGCTTTGATAGATCTCTCTATACTTCTGCAGATGGTTTGTTGTTAATTCTCAAAACCGACTTTCTATTAGCGTGTGCACTGATTAATACATCCGCACGACACGTTTTCCGTTCGATTAAAGCATTTTATTTATGTGCACCTGTTTAACTGTCTATTATCCTTGGACTCAAAAACAAGCGTGGCGAAGTAGTTTCTTGAGGAAGTCGTTCCATTGTTTGACCTCCAAAGTGAGAGGAAGAACGATAATAAAGTTCTCGTCGCTGATCAATCCGTGAGGGATGCGCCATGCATGCTTCTTCAATTTTTGACTTCGTTTGAGGTGATTGAATGCTTGTCTGGGCTTCACTATAACTGCGATTGCTTGCCGTTGCATCGAATCAGTGTTACTTGTCGTCCTTAACAAGTCTAGGACCAGTTTACCGACATTAAAGGGCTGGATGGCTTGATCGGCCATGCGTGAGAGACCGAACCATCAACCCTATGTGCGTCGCAGGGCTCTACTAATCACTGCGCCACATGCGCATAAGAAGAGGGAATAATTGCGGTGTAGGAAAGAGTAGCTGCCAAAGAGCGAAATTTGAAGCACTGCTAAATTGTGCATGAAAACTACATGTCTATGCCGTCCGGAACGCGTTCAATATACTGCTTTTTTGTTGTTAATATCTCTTGGTCTAGTAAATTAACTATTGCCAGTGTTTCACGGTAATGCAATTTACTCCCGATAATCCTACTTTAAAATAAGAAAGGTTTTGAATTCTATGGTGAGAACTACTGAACAAACTACCTGACGCACAAGGTGGAACACCTTTAGTGAAAATGAAAAGGAATTTCATGTAGTTGGGCATTGTAGAAACAAGAGAAGAAATATTCTGGTTTTTTTCTCAAATTGTTTGGTAGAATCCACCTATGATATCGTACAATGTAATAATGGATTGCAGCACCAGGTCATAATGATGCAAGAAGTATCAAGTATTATGGTGGACTATAGTGCTAAAGCTATCATGTATCAAGGAAGCTCCTTGTCGTTTGATGCCTTGTCACACCCGTATGGTAGGCATTGCACTGCGGTGTTAAGTGAGGGCTCATCTTCCATAAGAAAATATTTGTCAATCCCCTTAGTAAGTTAAACTCGAACTAAGTCAAACAGAAGAAATGCTTACATTTCAAAAGAAGCTTAGAAATACAGCATCAAATCATCCTTCATTAACAGCGACCAACCATTGCCGCTGACCTTTGAATGCTATAGCACCTTCTGGGTACTCATCTGATAGTTGTTGACATTTCGGCAATACACAAGACTTGCGATAATTGTACCTAAAACAAGGTCACTCATTTAGTGCTATCTCAACCAGCAGATAACCACTTTCTTTCTCAAAATAAATCATTACACGTAGGCTGGAAGTTATACGAACAATGTTCTAAAAATATTAGTGGTAATAACGAAATGAGCCTGTAATGAATTGATAAACAGATAACGCCGTTTAGCGCGAGAAGGCAGTGGAACTACCTCCCTCTCGAGTTTGAGAAACCTTCCATTTCTTCCGTGACAGAACTGATACCACAATTGTTTGAGATCAACTACAATCCTCCACTTCACAAAAGGCGGTGCCAGTAATGAGGATGCGAGGACGTTTCTCCACTGCTGCAGGAGGAACTCTAGGAGAATGAACGCTAATATCTTTCGATTTCATCACAAAAAAGGCAAAAGCCTTCAAATAGGAACAGAATCC
Source organism: Parelaphostrongylus tenuis (assembly GCA_019055375.1). Lineage (NCBI taxonomy): Eukaryota > Metazoa > Nematoda > Chromadorea > Rhabditida > Metastrongylidae > Parelaphostrongylus > Parelaphostrongylus tenuis. The sequence goes on along the minus strand of JAHQIW010004848.1, from coordinate 76,166 downwards.
ACACATGAAATGTCCGCAAACCTTTATGGATGATGGTTGTAAGGAAACTAATGGAATGCAGGAAGTATTGATATCCGCGAAGTGGATTTGAATAAGGTAACCAAAGAAATGCTCAAAATCTCAAACAATTCTAGTAATACTATTATCACACCGCTCGTTTATTACTACTCGGTTTTTCAGAAAAACACTTTACAAATCTTTAAGTAATCGCTGTAAACAATCGCTTTCCCTCTTCAGTCGGGAGGCGATTTGCCACTTTAGTTTTTCGCGATGACAGCAATTCTTGGACTTCATCTGTCCCACGGCATCAGGACGATAAGAATTGTCGAGCCGATTTCCAGCATAAGTGATTGCGATGAGAGGTCAAATGCCATTTTATATTGGACTGCGAAACAAAGAGAGCACAGTAACACGTTACTGATGCTGATAGGATCCTCATTAAATTTATTTCTGTTACCATCATCCCCACTAACATTACCCCTTGTTACCAGAAATATTATCCATATTCTCAGTCGTTCTATTATTATTTTGTTATTACTATCGTTAATGCTGTTACACTCAGATTAGGCCTATGGTGACCGTGGACCCACGAGCTCTGCATCTCTAACTAGAAACGGCGATCCGCCCCATTTCCTTTACATCTCTGACCCCCAGTGTGCCCTTGATAAACGCAACAGTGTGCCATCGTTAGACACAGCAGCCTGCCATTGCTAGACGCAGCACGCTGGCATTTACAAATGCGGAAGAGGTGGAGTAGACCGCTCAGAGTTGCTATGCTAGTCGGAGATGCAGAAACCGCGAGTTCACGATCTCGAAAGGGTTAATGACATAATCTTATCATTAGTGCTGTTATGAATAGTGCCAATAATTCTAGCAATACTTCCGCAGTTTGTATTTGTAAGTGTTAATGATACTGTATTCCTCAGCTAAAATCTTTTGCTGCATGCTGTGACTTATCGCACGTTCCTTTTAGTCCGATATGTCATAGTAAAGCACATCTTTTCACTCCGATTCTTTTTTGTCGCGCTTCTACCAGCAGTTAGTTGAATGACGTGATACCGACACCTGTGGCCGGATAAGACCAGGACAGTGGAAACGGTCATCAACTGTTTTTCTTGTCCAAGGAAAGATTTTCATATACATCTGCTTAACTTTTTCACCAGTATTTGAAATTTTTAGTATTTTTACTGCATTTTTCATAGTGTTATGATCATTCATGTATTCCTAAAAGAATTCACTGATGAGCAAGAACACGGCCTTAGGCGAGAATCGAACCCGCGTTTCATCCATACTGGGGACGCGTGCTCCATCACTACACTACGTAGGCACATTTGCGTCATCACTTATTCATCAACATTTCTATGTTAGCTTAGCTATCAGCCGCCAACCTTTAAGAGGTTTGGTCGGGTATGCGATTTCGCTTTATAAAGCTAGATGAGCTGACAGCCATTGTGATAACTAATAATCGAAATTTCTAGTATTTTTACTGCATTTCTCGCAGTGTAATGATTATAGCTAACATAAAGATGTTGAAGAATGAGTGGTAGCACAAATGTGCCTCGGTGGTGTAGTGGTAGAGCACGCATCTTTGGTATGGATGAAACGCTAGTTTAGTTTCTGGCTGAAGCTGTGTTTTTTGCTCACAACTCAATTTTCTTGCGAATTTTTTTTTACCTCTTCACAATGTTAGCACATCAAACATGGTTTGAGACTAGAAATTATGGATTCTGTCTTGGATGTGGATTCGTCGTACCATTTAGGTTTTACAGTAACCTTTCCATTACATTGTGGTGTGGGTCGAAAATCAGAAGTCATAAGCACGTTTGGTATAGTAGCTTGAGTATTCATCGCAATGGTCTTTCTGTTCACTGAACCAGCTGTTTTTCCCCTATATCTTGACATTTTTAGATGTGTCGATTGTGTAGCATAGGGGTGAGATGAATCTACGACGTCGGCCACCCGTTGCTCGCCGTTGATGGTTATCAAACCGCATTCTTTGAGTCTAGCCAGTGTCAAACTTCATTTCGAAGACCTATTTTAGCCGGAAGCATAAGTTATATGGTGTTCCAAGGTTGATTCGAAAGAACAGCTAAAAAATAGCGGCAAGGAGCGAACTAATCAAAAATAAACAGTTCATTTCCCTTTTTATCGAGAAATGCAAATTCATGTATTGTATCAATGCACTTGGTTCCCCAAAAATGTCTTTTTATAAATGCAACTTTACATTGTTTGGGAGAGGCAATTCACTAGAAAGACCAATTTTTTCCAACTATTATCTGTAAAGGTGTGTGGGTTAATGAAGCGAGATGGCCAAGTTAGTGCGTATTCGCCGATTACGACAAGCAGAATCGGAAACCCGCACATCTTAAACGTAAGCTCTTCTGGGGTTCCTGGATCCTCCAGAACTTGATCGCAATGTGGTGAAGTGCGGGCTAGACGCTACACGTTGTGGGCGGTGTCTAGGCCGTCCTTCCGCCACGATCGCCCTTTTCCACCCACCACTTTCTCCCGCACAAAGCGAACGGTTACGGTGGCTTTTAGAACCTACCGACATCATCTTGCTAGGCCTTTCCACCTTTCCACATAACTGAACCGTCCAAAAAAGTGCTTCCTTCTTGTGATTACGCCAAGGCGTTCGTCAATCATTTATCTAAAAATTGCACTTGCCATTCTCTGCACATATCGGTTCCTGAAAAAGTAATTCTTACTGATCTACGACAAAGCATATACTTTCGCACTACATTTTAGTTGCCTCTCACAACTAGCCTTTCATGAAATGAATTTAACAATGTCATTTTTCTGCTTAGCATTCAAATTTGACTCAATGACACCTTTCCAACGAAATCTGTAAAGTTTTTTTGAGTGTTCCAAGAAATGTGTTGTTGTTTGTTAGTATAGTTCAAAAATGACTTCTCACTAGACTTTCAAACTTTCCATAAGACACTGTTGTTTATGATAATTTCATCGCTTCTTTTCTTTTCTAAATCAGAGTACAAAAGGTTTCGCGGAAATTTTTTGAGGTTTTGTCATTGCCGTTAGAATATTAGCCGTGATAAAGCAATATTGGAGATATCTGGATAAGATAAAACAACATTAATATTCCACTCTAACGTTTCCGTTTATTGTTTTATTATTTCTGCAATATTCAGTTTTGATTTGCTGTGCAACCATCCTTTTATCGACCACATTTATCCGAAAAGCGTTGTTCAGCAAACAGCGCTTTTGTCGGAAATTGCTCCATTTTGAACTAATATCCGCTAACGTTTCTAAGGTCGTCGTCTCAGAAATAAATTTTTAGAGCCTGAAGAAGGTGGGAATCAGATGGTGCATGGCGCGTTTTCTAAATAAGGATAGAGCATTTCGTTTCTATCTAAAGAATCTCCAGCTGAAAACTATATTCCACGTGCCACTCACTGAGCAATGTAGTCAGAGAACAATTATTACAAACTCGTTTATTCACTTCTTCCCTGAGATGGCCATTAGTAAGTGAGGCCGATTTACGTAAATTGCATCAAACCGCGTGTACAACGACCACAGATCCGATGCAGTGGTAGCGGTGTCAAAACAAAATAGTATACCGTTGCCTTTACATGGCTCGGTACCGACCGGCAGCCTCTCTTAATACGCTCAATTCCTTTCCAGCATGTTGGAGTCTTAAACTAGGCTTCTGCTTGATGTCCAGTTTACGTAGATGGCGGTGATAGAGTACTGTGACCGTACCGCCACGTACATAAGGTAATTTTATGAACACTGGATATTTCCAACAGAATTCGATTTTTGAAACTTATTCATCCTACTGATTGCGGCTGGAAAGTGTTCCTGGATGTCGGACTGCGAAGTACAGCAGGGGATTTAACACCCACCTGGGCCACCAAGATTGATGAGTCCAAAGTTTACACCTGGGAAAGCCCACTTATGAGTAAACCGTAAAGGGAATGACCGTCGTTTTGATAGCTACTAGTCGCAAGGTGGTAATCTCCCTTTGATCCGCAAAGGCCGGCGATTGCTCTAATGTGGTGACCTCAGAAAGCCTCAGCAAAACTTACCTCAAAGCTCCAGATAAACAAGACAACTAAACCGGCACATGTGCTGGTGCACAATTTGTGAAGACGAACCGCTCAGATATCAAGAATTCATCCTAATCTTCTGTTCACTCCCTGTGTGCAAGATGTCATTCAATGAAGGGAGTGCTTTTCAAAATGACGTCAAACTTTCCCATTAACCCATTAAAAGAAAAAACGTCTGCACTACTCCGTCACGCACTGCAATAGCTGTCAGAATTCTATTAGAAAAAGTCTACCTGCTAAGTCTCAGAGCCATCCTAGCTTTTTTTTCTTCTGGAAACATAACATTCTTCTTCGACTAGCTAGTATTGAAGGCGATCTAAGCCTTGCTGATAGATCGCAATAGTGATCACGAGGCCACCGTTCAATGTATTCAAGTGCTTCCCGTTACGGTGTCAGCTTGATATATTAAAAAAATTTTACATCGAGCTGTTGTTCAATTGAAACCAAAGAGTGAAATTTCAGATTGTGATAAGTAAGTTATTATTCTGTCACTGAAGAAGGCACTATCGCAGTTAGCAATCCTCTACTTACACAGGGAGAGTGATTTTCAATCGCAATCAAACTTTCTGGCCAGCAATGAGAAAACAGAAAAGACTGCAGTATTTTGAACGTTTTGTACGTTATCGTCGCAATTTATAAGTATTGGAAAAACAAAACAAAATTTTTGCTGCTTGTTTTAACTATGAGCTTTTGTGTGTGTGCCATATGAATGCGTGCGTTTACGATCCGATTTATTCGAATATTGACGCTTACCGAAATTTTCAACGTCAAGGATTTTCCTAGACACTTTCACTTAGACCCGTGAATGAAACTTCATGGAAATGACCTACTATGCCTGTTTGTGGTTCTTCTAGCGATTGTAGTCTTGTTCAAACGACCGGTCACGCAGAGCGCCTTATTGCCAGTCCAATGCTGGGTATTTACAGCCTAACCGCGATAATGCGCGATACGGTAGGCGTTGAAGGCGATAAGCCGGCGGCAGTCGTACCTCCACACTCTGCACCCGTTCCGCTCCCGGAACGGTTTCTCTTCCGATATTCAAATTCTGTCCGATCTTTTCTTTTCTTTCATAAACGTAGAGCCAGTCTTTATTTGATATGAAATTCCATACTTGTTCAGTTGTCTGTACAGACTCAGATGGTCTCCTATCATCGCAAGAACATCTTTTATGATTTAGTGATCAGGAGAGATTGACACAGTTATTTTACGCGTCGACATCTATCTGGCTTGCTCTTAGGAACTTGTACGTCATGTATTTTATCAGATTATGCCATTCCCAGCTTAATTCTCATTGAAAAGGCAATTTTCATCCTAGGCAGGATTCTCTTTCTATATCACCTTGAGATATGCACGTTATAATCGCTGCACTCTTTTCATAGGTGGTACACTCATGAGTTAATTGGCAAAGAATGTCAAATTCAATCCTGACTTCCTCAATTCTATCCCTACTGCTATCCTGACTCCTGTGTTTGCTTAGATCTTTTTACAACGCAAGATTTTTTTCAATACGGTAAAAACTCTCGCTTACCCAGCCATACCACATATCGCCAATGTCGCTCTCACACAGCTCGCGACTATGCCATGAGATGTATACGTATTGATCGCTGTCGAATAGAATGCTGTTCCAGATTCGTGGTGGTGGACATTCGGCATGAGCGTGTACAACAACGTGCACGAATTTTTACGCACTAATAAAACTCCGATATTGGTACGTCACTTTTCTTAATTTCTGGATTCTGTGGACAAAGATTTGACTTCCTCGTTATCACAGTTTATCAATTAATCGATAGAGTCTTATGCGGCCTAGTAATAATAATGCTTAGAAATCGAGCAGTCCAAACATTTTCTACACAAAATTACCCGAACATCATCGCTCCAACAAGTCACTACCGTCTCCGTTTACCGTACTCATCACGTCACCGGTGCCGGACGGAACTATCGGTACGGATCGATTCTATCGATTTGCTACTCATAAAGTTTTCCGACATTGATTGACGTCGTACGCTAGTTTCGCACTCACCTGTGACTTGACTTGCTGTTATCGTGATCATCAAAAACTCTACATCGAGTTGTTTCGACTCGAAAAAAAGTGCGATATAACAGACGACGTCACGGCAAAATTCTTTCTGGAGAAGAGGTTTTGTATACTCTATTCTTTCCAAAATGCCCTTTCTTATCGTCTTCTTCAAGGCCATAAACTAAGAAGCTGACGAATAGTGAAGAATATAGCAAATTTATAACTGTAAGCAGGGCACCAAAAAGTGGTGAGATTAGCATTTATTGATAGAAACTCGATGCCAGTCAGTACCGCATTTTTTTATTTTATGAGAAGCTTGCAAGCGAAGATCACTAGTCGCCCAAACTAAATGTTGACATTCAGCTTCTGTAAGAAAGAGAGCGATCTTGTTTTAACACATGTTAGAAGTATTTCATGCGATTTTGTTTTTTTTTTTTCGTTTTATATTTTCATTAATAAATCTTGAGAATAATATTACTAGAATCTTTAATAGAGATGTATTATAGATATTGAAACAGCTGGGAATTATTTTGGGACGAAAATCCACAAAACTACCAAATTCTATCTTAACAGTGGAAACTGTAGACGCTCAGTGAGAGGGAAGTTTGTGCGAAGCCTAACGAAAAGAGTCTAGTATTAAATGTCAGATGATTCGAGAAGAATGTTTTTTCTCTTGTAGATAAGCACGATGAAGACAAATGTAGTAGTACTCGCTATTAATAAATCTGCATGGTAGAAGAAAGACGAAGAAGGATGATATAAATTCTGAGCTGAACGTGCTGCAATCAAGTGAAAATGTCAACTAAGCAGCTATAAGGAGCACCATGGACTCAATAACCACTATTGAAAAGATAAAAGAATAAAACTCTGGATGTTGATTAATTTTTGAGTTGTCCGCTATATCGACTTCATTAAGCATTGTTATAGGTGACTGAATATTTAGCCTGCCCAAAATGAATTGTGATGCCCTACCGATCTATCAACTCAGTGCTGTTATCTTTTCAGACAAGTCTGGTAAAAATTCACGATCTGGGGTGATTGGTACGCGGAGTTGCACTAAAGACAGCGTTTGAGTTACAAGAAGCTCCTCACCGCTACGCCTCAATTGTCTCTACAAATTACCAAAGTGAACTTAATCTGAAAGCATTTTTTGTGTTAATAAGCTAGTATGAGGTTATTGTCAGACTTTATCTGGGTAACGATCTGGCGTCATCGACTAGTTCAGAACAAGAATGATTTGAGTCAATTGTCCACAGTGCCCGGCAGAACGCGCTACGGAAAGCCACATCACTAGAATAAGATGATGTACAAAATCGGTTCGATTTATCCAGACTTCGGACTTATAGAAAAAGAGAGACACTAAAACGTTAGCACAAAAATGTGCGATTGCAACCCGTGTTTGCTTATCAATGGTCAAGCACTTCGATTGAGATTAGCTTAAATGTAGGTTAGATCACAAAACTAAACCTGAATGCACTTAATCCCGTCTCAACATCACCGCCATTCTCTGAGAGGAATTAGGCACATCACTTGCTTATTAGAATGTTGAGGTGGTCTCTGACCTCAGAAAATTGCTCAAGTTCCGAACGAAGGAGGCTATTCTTGTTGAATCTCTTTTTGTTCGCCGGTATCTTTTTTAATAGTGAATCCAGAGCCTGAATTCGTAGCGTCAGCAAATTCATGTAATGCGGCTGTGACCAGCGCTATGCTTTGACGTTTTTCGTCAGATAACCCATACCGTCGACTCATCACGACCCCTGTTACACCGCTTAAATTGCGCTATTTGACAAGGTATTCTGTGAAGAACCACGAACAACAGGTGGTGGTCGTAATGCAGATCAAATCGAGTGTTTGTCCTAATTTATCTCGACTGATCTGATGCATTGGTGGAGTACGTATCGTAGAGTGGTAGTGGATTCATGCTATTGAATACTCTCATGTAAATCATAAAATAGAAACCTCTTGCATTAGATACAAATATTTTCTGTCGTGTCGACAGGAAATTTATTCTACGCTGGGCTTGTATGCACTAAATGGCTACGGTATTTCGAAGGTGATATATCAGTGGCATAAGTACGTTTCGGCTGTATCGCTTGCTTCATCAGAGCCATGCGTTCCTCATTGTAACCTACTCTATAGCAAGCATAGGAGACAGTTTAGTGCTAGCACGTGATATTGTGTTATCACCATTATCACCACAAATTATCACGCGCTATTTCCAAAATTTCTTCACCACCTGCTATAAAGCAGGGGTCAGGTGGCGAATGTGGCTTCGATGAAGCAGGCGATATCGCTGAAACGTACGTAAGCCACTGACGTGTCAATCTCTAGAAGGCTTCAAATAATCTTGTAGACTATGAAAGTTTTTAGTTAGTTTTAAAAACAGTCGACTGGAAAGTGTTAGCAGTCCACTCACTATGTGTAAATATCGGTTATGTGAGCGCATGTGATGCAGAGGTTAAAGACGCTCTGCTTCGCATAGAAGGTTGATAATTTGATTTCGCGCTAGTACTTCACCAAGCCATAAATCACTCCGGATTGGATAAATTGGTGCCAAAATGGTCTCAGACTTGCATGGGGGGATAAGCAGCACTGCCTTGATATTAGCGAGGGGGCCACCGCGAGTCATTGTAATGGCCAAGAGTGCATTGAATCACCTCGAATAAAGTTAAAAAATTAAAGACGAATGCATAACACGTCCCTCAAGGATTGATCAGCGCCGACAGCTTTATCCTTTTATCTATAATATAAAAAAATACCGCTATTCGCAAAAATTCGCACTAAGGAAATGAAAGCGTTCACAGACTGCATAGAAAACAAGTAAGCTCGTAGTTAAGTAAGGCTCTCTTTTGCAGTGACTGTGGCAGCCGGAAATGACGAGACGCCATCAGGTGAGGTTCGTCATGAGACTGCGAAGGTCATTCGACAGGTAGCACGCTTCACTGACCTACGATTTGTGGGAAAGAGTGGTCGAGGTTAGCTATCGAAGTGCCATTCACCATAAACTTGAGCTGCTCTTTTCTTCATCTTAACTGGCTTATCTAATTCACTGCGCTCCTGGTAGGCTATGTTTTTGACGCACAGTGACTTGAAAGTGTACATGCCCTTTTATTCATATAAAGAATTCTTCACCATCATTTTAGAAATGCAGTTGAGGTGCAGAGTCGATTGTCAACGACGTGTATCGTTGTTCCCATGTGCTCGTGATGCTTGTGCCCATCTCTTGTTCTGTTCTGGTTCTCCGTTGTTCAAACCTCAGCCACACTGCACTTCTCGCTTCACCATCTCTCTCACGCTCTTCAATTGTCTTCTCTACTACCGTGATCTGCACGTTAACATGGTTTTTGCGCGTGGAAATAATGTCCGATGGTAATAGATAATGATCACCGCGCGCCGACATGTGTACACCACCACCACCACATGCCGCCGCCGCCACCACCACCACCACCACGACGACCCGGAGGGGTTAGAGGAAGTTGGGAGATAGATAGTAGGTGACCGCTGTTGGTTGCTCATAGCACCCAACATATCAGATCCTTTTTTGATTCTATCCGGTGAGTTATTTCTAACAGCCCGGGGCAAGCGGTACCAGAATCTCTGCAAGAATCGCAGCTTCTGACAGGATTGTTTGGCGAGATATCGGTAATGGTGTTCATGCATCAGCCATTTCACATGATAGTGCACGAAAACGTATTCGTAGATTTGTGCTATACAATCATACATATATTGAGAAACTATAGTGTCCTGTGCAAGATCAAAGTCCTTTGAACTTCTCGCTACCGTCTTTCCGATTTCGACTGTTTTCTTTCCTTCGTGCGAACCGAGAATTGGAAGGACTCGTTTAGAAAAAAAATGGTTTCTTGGGTCTTTCGACAGGTCACATGAGATTTAGGGACCGAAACGAGTGCACATAGATATTGCACTCCCCGAGCGGATGAGATGACCTTCTAGTCACAGCCTATTTTTATAATAGTTGAGGCATCAGGACAGAAAATTTTTTAGTTTATCTAATAAAATCCTAGTGATTCAAATTTTTGGCACATATATGTTGCAGACTGCTCTGGTGTAAGTCACGAATTCTAAAAAATTCTTGTCAAATGTTGCCTCTACTCGATCTTTACTTATTCAATATCGAAGGATTTGAATACGAATACGACTTGCGGGTGACATGAGGAGATGAATTCGATGTTATCTACGCGATCTAATCGTGTCGGCTGTAAGGCGATGCCAATCTGTCCGCAGGCTATCCGCCAGATTCACCAGATAACAGCGAGGAAACCGCATCCACTGTGCGGATAATGTAGGGAAGGATCCGCGGAGTCAACGGTGTGATATATGGTGTTGCTGGAAATTATTCAGTGGGAGTGTCCTTTCTCCAATGTTTCTTCAAAAGTTCCACATAATTAATTGAAAGCAGCAAAATAGTTATAACTATTTTTTTCTGTTCGAGACAAGATTTTGAAAAATGACAATTTGCACCTTCTAAGATGTTCTGTAAGAATTTGCCTCTTTTTCGTGAGAATTGTGCTGCTATTTATTTCAGGAAAAAATTTCCATCTAACTATATGTGTAAATACGAAGCCGATGATGATTGCAATGGTATCAAGAGCAATTAAGGTGAGAGTCTATGCTTCCTCAAGTTTGGTTTGCTCTATGAAACACCGTCTATTCTGAGATTATTAATTCTCTTGAAGGCTCTATTCCCTACTCTGTGTATTGTACTTTCAAATAAAGAGCTATTATGCAAGTCTCTAGAAAATGTGAATAGGTTTTTCTGAGCAGTAAGATTCAACACCACGTTTGCTATCCACCTCTTCCGAGTCGTAGTGATACGGTGGGCTGGGCTAAGAAGTACATGACGCTTTTTTTTTGCAGATTTCGAGTTAAAATATTCTAAAAAGCCATGTTCATTGCGAATCACAGATTATGTTGTTCAATACATTGAGTTACGATTGCTACACACTCATGCGCTCTCAGTAATGACTTGATTAACTTTTATCATTCTCCTAATAACAGATGGACTGATGGGTTTCAGGTGACCGTTGACGGTCCTCGTGAAGCTCGAACCCCTACATCAGCTCTCACACGACGACGTTCGTGCTCGTCATTCAGCAGTCCCGTAACTCCATTCTTTCATGCCTATCACCCGCTAATGTGGTTTACACCAGAGTACGTTCTACATTTCTTTGTCATTCTATTCTAAAACTCAAATAGTTTCTGATGATGATATACAAATGCAACTTGAACGGCAAGTTGGATTCTATTCTCGGTTTACTTAAATGACTTTGTAAACTGCAAGCATGAGTTAGGATAACAATGTTTATTCAACAGTAACCGTAATCTTACATATGTACTTGACGTGCCACATGCTTAATATGTGTTCAATTTTATTTTATAGAAAAAAGCACAAAGACAGACTAGCGCATGTTCTTAAGACATTTTGGACCGTCATTTGTGACGTACGGTTAGATCACAGTATATATCTGCTCCAAAATCAGTCTATATCTTCCATGAGAATCGAAGAAGTTACGTATCAGTGGATTTTTGAAGAAATCGTTCTATAACATATCCGAGAATGCTAAGTGTACCTCAAAGATAGCCAAAGTACGGCGGATAAAATTGTAATACAAATATAATAAAATGATAAAGTGATGACGTATACACCATAGTGTCCATACGACTTTGAATGTTTTACGACTGATGATGGTGCATGCTCTAAGCCTAAATCCTTCACTTTGGCACTTCAACTTGACAATCGCTATCACAAACTGAGTAACACCTCAGTTTGGGAGAGAGATTTATAGAGCAGACAATGGAGCAGCATCCTAATTTGTCATGATGAAATAACAAAGTAGTGCTCCATTTGTCCGAAGCATAAAAGTTTTGAAAATCTTAAGTCCCGTTTTGTTTTATTGCCGGAATTCAAGCCAAAGAATATCAAGAGTTAGGTCTATATTCTTATAATTTATTATTATTTATTATTTAAGATCTTCAAATATTGCTGTGAAAGTGTCGCAAAGTCTTGCCTGTTGCTAGCTTCAACATCATTTATACATATCTCAGCCTCAAGTAAATCTTATTCATCCGTATAAAACCACTGGGTTTAACCCTATTCATCATGAAAACGCAAACTGGTATGTTTCCAAACGATAAGAATAGGCTTCCTAAGACATTTCAAGCATCGGCTGTTTGCTGACGATTTTCTAGATGAATACTCATGCAGGTACTTGATTATGAAGTACTTTGTCGATGTGATACCACACTCAGTAGTTTCTTGTATTCGTCCATTCAACTTTTGTGCAATTGTTTATGACTGTCCGGCATTGCAATGCAACACATCTCTTTCACTTTTCTGATTTATCAGCGTGCCGAGGGGACAGGTACTTCTGCGCCCCACACTTTTGTCGACTTCCGCTTTTCTGTGCCGTAGTAGTTTCCCTAGCATTTGGAAAGTCAGGCGAATTATTCCACGGATCGCCATCCAAGATCTCGCCACAGCATTGGTAGAATTGAAATTTCAAATCGCTACTGAACGTTGTCGATTTTCGTGTAAACTCTATATCATATCGCGTATTGCAAGGCAATTAAGCTGAATTGTTCTCGTTCGACATGAATGCGCAGTTAAGCTGCCTCAGTCCTTCCTGTACCCACGCCTCATCCTGAAGCAGTCAACTCGTTATGCATGGATATGCTTCAACTACCGTCATCAACTATTGAAAGGTGGTTTCAGCTGATTATGATCAATCTTTCTCTTCTACGAAGCTCTTGTCGCTGTCATAAACCTCCAAACCCACATAGTTCTGAGCCTTCCTTAGCATATCCTCAGCGCTGATGTTTATGATCGGTTGACATTCAGTTTTTTGAATAAAATACTTCGAGTTTGCTACTCATTTCTATTCGGATGGCATCGACTGAGCACGAGCTTACATATGACTCCTCAAGGACATAATTCAATTATGACAGTATACCTACAATGAAGGCAATTTTTCTCTGCAAAATGTTATATGTGAGAAGAAATTGACAAGATTTTGGCGATGGCTTAACATCACTGCCAATAAAATTCGACAAATTTCACTCAGATTTCTGACTGAAATCTTTTCCTTCTCAATTCTCATGTGATTTCTCCATCATTCCAAACTCAACACTTATCTGAATTAATCAATGTTCAATAGTAATTTTATCTCAACAGAAATATTTTTATTAGCTTCCTATGTTCGTTTACCGTGCCATTTTCGACATTGTAATACAGTGGATTTCAGTCTCCGCGCTATTCCCGCACTGCTCACCCGACCAGCTCCGAACGATAGTTCACCAGAGGGCGCATGTGCCACCGTTCTTCAGGCGACCGCTCAAGAACCGCCACGAAAACGATCTCGAAAACAAGCATCTACGTCACCAAGCTCATCACCGCCCATATGGCGACCGTGTTCATTTGAGTGACATTTGTTTTTTACTCATATTTGTTGTGTTTACTGATACTTTACCAAAAGTCAGGCCCACTGGCAGACGCGGTTATGGTTCATACCGGTCACAATCTACAAATTGTTACTGAGCAATCAGAGTATGGCTTAGTGCATAAGGAATTGATTCGGGCTTATGTGAGTTCCTAAAAACGGAGTGTACAGTATAGTTCAGGTCACTTGCGACTGGTCTGTCAGACTCTACAAGTGTTAGACAGTTAAACTGCGCTCCTTCAGAAGCTGGTGATAAACAGGGACAACACTGCAACAGATATATATTAGATAGGATGACGCCGCGGTCGCATACGTGAATATTCGTAGATAATAGAAGAGCAATATTTGTAGACTCAACATTCTCAACATTGAAAGACCAAATTCGAGAGTATCTGTTAGTCATTCTTTTTGGAACATTTGCACCTTCTACTCGTGGTACTTTTTTTCAATAGTTTTCTTAAGAACTATCCAGAATACCACATCTCAATTCGTAATAAATGATGGATAACTCAGTCCTCACGCAGAGGGTATCCTCACTGTTATTGTGTGGGCGAAATGCAATATCATGTCCCAAGTATATAGAGAATTGAGTTTCGAAAAGCTTTGCGAATCTCGCACATCCGTGGCAGATTGTATTATGATGTGACTAGGCCTCGGCTAATTATAGTGGTGTATTGCGCTCGCTCACCATTTGCATAAACCTCATTCAACCTCTCTCATCCACTTTGCAGCATAACGCCGACATCCGGCGTACGGGTTGTGGCGGTAACATCTTAAGCTCGCAGCTTTTATCCGTCGATTGTACACATTACTTTTATTGCTGTTCAATAAACACGTTCGTCTAACAACTCTTTATCGCAAAGAGGATCATTCACAAAGATTGGCTGAAGCGATATCTGAACCGCAACAACAGAAAAGCCGGAAAACGACTCTGTGACAACCGATACCAGAGAAGTCACGTGTATGGGACAGCTAAAGAATTGGAAAAACAAAAATGCAACTCAACAAACAACGAAAACATAAATAAAAACGAAATACGCTCATATTATAACTTCAACTAATACCTTTTCAGCCGCATTCATAGGTCTGCATTCGAACGCTAGAATCTTAGCTAATAAAAGTCATGCAACACTACTATTGCAATGTCTGTTCAGTGAGCTCTCAAGCAATCTATTCACGGGACTATCTTAGTCGAAATCGAATTTAAAAAGTGAACAAACTAACAATTGGAAGCGTAAGACACTACGATTTTACACGAATGTGTCGAGCTCCCCATCACTTATATAAACATATACCAATCTATCTTCAAACAAAGACATACAGTATTACTTTCAGTTTCGAGGGGAAAACATGGTAATCTATGGAGACTCTATAGAATTTCCCTGTAATAGGAATGAACACTAGATATAGTGGTCTGATAAAACGAACAATTGAACATGAACATTTCGTGAGAGAATTTGACAGTAACGTTCTAGATTTCACTCGAATTAATTTAATCATATTTTGAGTTGTTAAACTTGCTTATTCTAGTAAAGACGTTGGTGAACGTATGGCGAAGCAGTGCTGACAGGATGCTGCGGCATCGTTGGAGTGTAGGCTGTGGCCGGATAAGCTGGAGCGAGTTGCATGTACTGATAGGCGTGATGCTGCTGACGTGGTACTGTGCCACTGGCAATGGCGGCGACAGCGGCTACACCGCCGAGTGGCGCCACAGGTACATTGCCTGGCACAGGTAGATAACGCTGGGGAGTCGGCAGATTGTATGTTCCAACATTGTTCTCATGATCGCCATTACGCATCGCCAGTGTCGTGGAACGAGGAGAATGACGCATCAGAGGACGGTGGTTTGCACAGATTCCACTGGCTGAGTGACGCGCCTAACAAATACGTTGAAATTAGCGGAGTAGATAAGTAAATAATGTAGTTAGGAAGTATAATAGTAGATGACAGGAAAACACGTTCTCAAACCACTTGACTTGCCTGCCAACACGGACCACAAAAGTATCGGAAGCAGCTGCGGTCTCGACAAAAGTATGGACCATGAGCTTTGAAACACACCATGCACCATGCGTCTTCGAGGAACGGATCAATCTGCACCTTTTTGCCTGTAACGGTAAACAATTTTCTCACAGTTTATTTATCATCTTCTAATAGATTTGTAGCCTGTCATAATGACTAGGAATGTCCTCAATAGTGAATTGTTGGAGAGGCAATCACTATGAAAGTAATTCAGAAGACTTACAGAATTTACTCGTCCTTATTTCAAGAAAACCTGACTCAATAGCGCGAAAATAAGAGGAATGGGAACGGAACGTAACGCGGCCACTACCTTAAAAGGAAAATTGTAATCTTAACCAGTCAAAACACCAACGGTTAATGTCGAGCTATTACCAATCGGATATTTATGTTTGTCAGTGTCTATCGCGGTGAAGACTACGTCATCATAGAGCTCATTCATAATGGAATATAAAACGTGAGCAGTGATCATCCCATGCAGTGCCCCTACAAATACCTGAAAAGTGCGGTATATAGAGCTGCGAGATAACTGTGGTATAAGCTAGAAACTATGAAAGTGTCCAAAAAGTAGTACAATAGAATAGAAAAACCCTGACAGCATACAAGGATATAAGAAAGCACATCGCACCGTTTTTGTTGGATCCAAACGACAAGTTGGATCATGTAAATAAGAAGAATCGGAGACCACCCACGGAATAATTTGAACCTGGAAGAGCGTGTTCTGATAAATCATACAAGAAATGACGAAAGCAAATATACCTATAGACGTGATTCTTTACATAGTAGGAGTTTATCAACACTTAAATTTGGGACCTGCTGAAGAAACCAGGATTAGCAAGTATTGTAACTTTCTACCTGGCGGATTTCAGTGGTCTGATTACGACGAGCTTTCAACTTGAAGTACCATTCACCGGCAGAGCCGAACTCTTGAGAACAATCTTGTAGAAGCGATTTCACTGATCGTTCCGTCTCAAACACCATGTAGACGTAGCCCGTCATCTGAATCAATGATTATGTGTTACATACATGTGGTAATCTCAGGCGCTTACCTTCCCACGATTCCGTATGTTTCCTTGGGAATGCGTTTCCCTGGAAGGCCACTCAACCCGACATGTCCCATAAGGGGAAAATGCATCTACTAGAGCTGTCTCAGTAATATCCCATGGAACTGGAATATTCAATTAAGCTGTGTAAGAAGATTGTCTGAGTGGGCACAATGCTACCAACCTCCACCTACAAATATTTTGCTTGAAAACGTAGGATTACTGTAATTGCGAGGGGGAACTTCGCCGTTCCAGACGCAGCCAGGTGGAATCTCGCCATTGGCAGCATTTAGATCCATCTTGATAAATCGATTTCTAAAGTTCGTATAAAAAACGACACATTTTACATACCGTTAGTGTTTCACGCCACTGTTCTTGAATGTGACGACACAATCCATAACGAGCGTCACAAGATGGCTTTGAAGCGTCCATTGTCATTAGAGACGGTAACAACTCCAGTCTTTTCTTTCGTTCCGAAGTTGCGGCTGGC
This sequence comes from Parelaphostrongylus tenuis, assembly GCA_019055375.1. NCBI lineage: Eukaryota > Metazoa > Nematoda > Chromadorea > Rhabditida > Metastrongylidae > Parelaphostrongylus > Parelaphostrongylus tenuis. Next base: position 59,079 of record JAHQIW010004848.1, on the reverse strand, counting down.
TTTGGTGGCTTGGCAGAAGTTGCTACACCATTTCTTAAGCGCACTGGGTTCCTTGCGAGATTCTTAAACATAAAGAAGGAAGTATAGAATATAAGGATTGATAAAAGCTGATCTCAACTTATGAAGCTTTCTTCATGGTATCATTGAGAGCACCTATGTGAACATGCAGTCATGAGTGTATATTACCCAACTTTACACATGTTGCAATGTGTCTCCCAGATTCAGTATTTTCTTAATATTTGAAACATATCCATCTTTTACGTCATAAAAAAGAACTCTTTAAGCAACCATTTATGTTCTATTCAATCATGGCTATCCAATTTAACGCATCTACAGTGAAGTAAATGGGTTGTGTACCCCTCACTTTGAATGAGTCCTCAGCGCAAGCAGCGATGGGTAGGATGAGAAAGGAGCGGCTTTCAGAATTTATTACCTTTTATAAGCTGCCTGAATCTCAGATAATCACTGTATATTTCAACTAGAATTTGAACCTAGAAGAGCGTATGAAGAACTGAGATCCACGGATCGGATTAGAATGATACGAACAGAGTGAGATGTTTCCTGAGTTCATGATAATAACCGATACCACCAATAGTGACTTACAATTTCACAAGCCCCACACTCAACAATGGACGAGTATTTTTCCAAGTGGAAAATCACTTTTCTTTATTCTTTTTATTCGAGCCGTAACACAGTTTTTTCTACTGTCCAGGTCCCAGCACTTATAGCATTCGCTTTGTCTCTTCGCGCTACTCATCGTTTGCTTGAGGATTTCATCTTCTTGGAGAACGCTGTAGAATACCGAAAAAGTAGATTTCTTTGCAATCTCGACGATAGCCAGGTTGGGGGCACTCGTGGTGCCTGTGCTGATTGATTGTCAGGAAGTGTTGAGTGGGCGAGTACGCTAACAAAATAGACCGCATCTAAAAATTGAAGGTCATGTTAAACCAATGTCGCTGTTGTTCTCAAACCACCTTACGGGATGGATCACTATTTTTCCATTTTTTCGCAAAAAGGAAAGAAAGCCGCTAAGCTCAAGCGAAAAAACCTTAAAACCGACATAAACCGGTACTTATTCGTATCATCAGTCGGTTCTCGGAAATATATCATCATCAACAATATCGACGAAGAATAAAGCGCTTTGTCCAACGTCCCCACGTTAGCGCCATTGAGGGCTAGACTTCAAATGTCACTATGAAAGACTTGTTTACGAAATTTACGAGCAGATGCGCGAACGCGTGATCATCCGAGTCACAGGAAATTATCGACTCATGTCCAAACTTGCAAAGCATTACAGATTGGTAACAGAAGATCTTATGGAGAAAAGATCAGCACTTGTAGTCGACGCTGTAAAAGCTGAGAATAACATCCACAAAACCTACCGAAACGGCCAATCTTGAAACCAAGATGGCTGCACTCCGATGTTAAGGCACAATAATTAAAGCTTTCTCAGAGAAGTGGAGAAATTCATCTACGATCACTATTTACATCTCTACACTATCCAGGTTATTTTTGTCTCCACAAAAGAAGGAAGATGGATTTGTCGTCCCACTGGTTGATCCGTCCGAAATCCGACATGCTACTTGTTCACTGAAGAGTCGAAGAAGACATGGTCCGAACAGGAAAAGTACTGAACACGTAGAAAATCTCATGTCAGTTTTGATTAACGCACTATCAACCCTGAGAAGCCCTTAGGACGTTGACTGTCAAATCGCAGGATCCCTATTTAACCAAAGACCAACAAGGCCGTGTTATTGTCCAAAAAGAGAGACCTCTATGAGATTGGCAATCGTTCAGTCGAGTCATTGACCAGGATTGACAGAACATTGGACGAAGGGCAGCCATATAAGCAAGCACGGTTTAAAGAAATACTGAGTACCATAGATCACATCCACTCAATAACAAAGCTTGAGATAGTACATGGGACCACCCTGTTTTGCGCTCACCGACTTGGGGAAAGACTTTGACTAAGTTGAGACAGAAGCAGTCGCAGCTCTGTACGGCGAGAACTTCTCTACTTTTTATACAAAGATGCTTTGTGGGCTATAAAAGGGTTACATAACCAAAACATTAAAATTCTACAACAACATTGCCATTGACGTAGAAAGTGTGTCTAGACAAGGCGACACCATCTCGTCAAATTGTACACCGCCATCCTTCAGAACGCTTTTCTGCCTTCACAAATGTACAAAAGGCTAATTGGTACGTAGGCAGGATATCAGACTACTTAGTAGTATAAAACGGGTATTTCAAAGTAATTATAAGAGATTACGGTTGAGACGAGTGAGACGCGCAGTTCCGACTACGTCAGCGATCAGAATCAAAACACCGTTCTAGAAATCCTTGTTCAATCACAGCCGATGGACAAGAGCCGTCATCGAGTGTATTTCCCGGAATGTGGAAGTCACATTAGGATCATCACTTACTCAGTCTTCATGAAAAAAAAAGAAGAGAAGAAAGATAATACGCTCAACGAAATCTTAGAGCGAAAAGAATCCACTAGCTTACTTCTTGAGCACGATAGAAAAAAAAAATGGAAATATAATTAGCGTCTGCTTGATTCACCCAACGACAGTGATACAGGTGATATGCGTTCCACACAATGGACATTTTTTCATCGACATTGGAAAAGGAGCAACAAGTACCGAGATAAAGACCGAATTGTGCGTACTTGAGTTGCTTATGAAACAATCTCAATACAATAAGGCAATGATAATTCTTGTGCCTTTGAAGAGTCCGAAGAGAAGAAGAAAACCGATAGGAAAGGACGATCATGATGAAGTGAAAACAGCGGTCTCGTAAAGTCTGGACTTTCAATGGTGGCTCATTTCGCCTACGTCATCACTTTTTTCTTTATCGAAGAAAAGCAGTACATTTTTATGAGCTTATAACTAACATCTTATACCAGGCTGGAAACGGTACGATATAGATCGGTAAGAATAAGGGAAGACTTAGACTCTCGAGAATCGGAGAAAGTGGGTGAAAAAAGGCTCAAGTCTGTAATTAAACTACCCATACTGTACTGCACAAACAGGTGGATATGATACAGCAACATAGGGTCTGTGGATTGAAGCAAAGCATCAATGTAGCGGAACTGGCATACGAATAACTTGTTAGTCCGAAAATCGCGTTAGAGACTCATCTGATTACTACGTATGAAAAGAAAGTGGAATGATTTTCCAAGTAGGCCACGCTTTGTCGTAGCTCTTAAACAGAGGCTACAAAGGAGTACTGAGAGGAGAGTACAAAGCGCGGTACTAGGAATCGAATCGCTTTACTCAATCCGAATCATAAACCTTTTCCAAGTGTAAGGATTCCAGCACATCTACCATTCGCTCCGTTTTGTTTCTTGCTCGAAGAATGATCTCCTTAACGAACGTTGCAGAGTTCTGATCGAGCACGTCTCCTTGTAGTCGCGGTGACAGCAATAGTGGGACGTTTCGTAGGGACTCCGTTATTGAATTTCAAAGCTTATGGGGAGGCGATGAGGGCTCAATCTCGCGTCAAGCATCACTAGCCACCCGGCTATCGGCCCTCAGGGAACGAACAGAAAACGAAGAAATGACATCACTACCGCGGCCACAACGCGCAACTGCAGTGTTTTCCGCGAGTTCACCTGAATTACTCGTCACTGAAAGCTATTACTTGAGAAAGTTCTTCCTAAAAATAGTCGACCATGCGGCTCTCTACTATTCGTATAATAGAGAAATCAGCAGGCTGTGCTAATATTTTTGCTCCTAATGGTCTAAATAGTTTCGACTGCCCTCCTACCTATTCGAATAGATTATGCGCGTTACTGTTTACATGTTTGTAGATACATAAACAGGCTGAGTACGGGCGCATGTGGCGCAGTGATTAGAGGTGCTTTGCGTCGCACACGAGGTCAATGGTTCGATTCCGCGCTCGTGGCTCACCAAGCCATCCATCCCTCTGGGGTGAGTAAATTGGTACCGACTAGTCTCAGACTTGTCTGGGAGGATAATTAGCACTGACTCGATTCAGCGGGAGGCCACCGCGAGTCATTGTAATGTAAAGGATAATGCATTCAATCACCTCAAACGAAGTTGAAAAATAAAAACGAATGCATGGTGCATCTCTCAGGCATTGATCAACGCCGAGAGCTTTATCCTTTATCCTTTGAATAGGTTGAGTAGAGTATGCATTCGTTATTCAAGTGTAAAATCAAAACAGATGATGTACCTAAGAGAATAGAGTGGCGAACAAAAACGCGGTCTCAGGCGGAAATCGAACCCGCGTTTCATCCTATCCGGGGACGCGTGCTCTAACCACTACACCACCGAGGCACAATTGCGAAATGCGAAATGCATTGAAATACTATTAATTCCGAGTATTGGTAATTAGAATAGCTGTCATCTAAACTGGGTTTACAAAAGCGAAAATCGCATACCCGACCAAACCTGTCAAAAGTTGGTGGCTGATAGCTAACATTGAGATGTTGAAGAATGAGTGGTCGGGCAAATGTGCCTCGGTGGTGTAGTGGTTAGAGCACGCGTCCCCGGATGGGATGAAACGCGGGTTCGATTCCCGCCTGAGGCCGCGTTTTTGTTCACCACTCTATTCTCTTAGGTATGTAGAAAAACATCATAACAATGCGAAATGCATTGAAATACTAATTCCGAGTATCAGAAATATGTAATGTTTGCTAAATCCAACGCCGTGTTTTCTCTAGAGCATTGGTTTTTTTGCGGGTATAAGGAAACAAATGAACGTTTGACCTCAGTCGCTGTACAAGATTTTCCTATAGCAGTATTGGTAATCAGTTGAAGGCTTAGATCTCGCGCACGAGCTGTACATAACCGGTTTCCAAAAACGCTTTTATAACGCTGTAACACTCAAAGTAAAACTATGTTTTACATCGGCCGCACAATTCAACTATTAGTTCGTTGGAAGCACGAAAAGCATATGAACGTGTGGAGGAAATCTTGTAGCACTGGATTCACACGCTTGATCTGGAGTTTTGAGAAACAATTCCTAATTGCTATTACTCGGAATCAATAGTATTTCAATGCATTTCGCATTGTCATGATGTTATCTATACACCTAAGAGAAATAAGTGGTGAACAAATACGCGGCCTCGGGCGGGAATCGAACCCGCATTTCATTCTATCCGGGGACGCGTGCGCTAACCACTACACCACCGAGACACATTTGCCCGACCACTCATTCTTCAGCATCTCAATGTTAGCTATCAGCCACCAACCTTTAACAGGTTTGGTCGGGTATGCGATATCGCTTTATAAACCCAGATGAGCTGGCAGCTATTCTAATCACTAATACTCGCACTTAATAGTATTTCAATGCATTTCGCATTGTTATGATGTCATGTATACACCTAAGAGAATTGAGTGGTGAACAAAAACGCGGCCTCGGGCGGGAATCGAACCTGCGTTTCATCCTATCCGGGGACGCGTGCTCTAACCACTACACCACCGAGGCACACTTCCTAATTAAATAACATGAATCGTACTTTCCCGTGTCATGCGGAAGGGCCAATTGATGGACCAGCGCGTTAAAACGGCCACATCCGTCCTTCGCCCGACTCCACCACGTAGAAAAGTCAAATCCTCCTGACCACCTATGCGAACTTAACCTTACTTTGCCTGCTGCACTACTGAGAAACGGTCTTTCCAAAAATTAAGCACTGCGTTGAAATCCTTAGATGGTACGCTTTCGAATGATTATTGAAAGTCTGAAAAAAGAGCTTTGTCTGGCGAGAATTATGCATTTGTGGGACATATATTTATTTTGGACTTTACACCGTTATAAAAGGCTCCCTTTGAAAACCGGCCACGTAAGGCTCAGTTAGAGATTCAAGCTTTCTAATGATTACCAACACTCCTATGAAAAGTCCATGTACAGCGAATGAGATCAAATATTCATTTGCTCCCTCATAACCGAGAACTACCAAAATATTGCGTAATTATGCTAAAAACACAAGTTGTAACGGCGGAGCGACTTTTAGCAGCAGCATCTGTAGGAAAGGAAAGGAAGAGTAACAAATGAATCGAAGCTTAGAAACGAGTTGAAACTATCACTATGATATCTTGCAATCCTATGCAATTTCCTAGAAATCTGAGTGATTTTATAATCAAAGATATTTGATAGATACCTCATTTACACGGTCAAACGGTGTAACGACTACTGTCTTCGGTGAACGATCGAGATTCGACGGTTCGGATTTTGAACGAGCTCTTAGTGGATTTTCAGTATTAACGACTTCCAGCTCAAAACGATTTATGGCAGCCGTGAGCTCTAAATATGATCAAATTCCGTCACTATCTTGATAAGCAGATTCAATTACGGGGTAAATTGATAAAAAACTATTCAGTGAGTCATAATTCGTGAGATATATACAAAAAAGGGCAGGATGAAGCGATTTTGTGCTTTCTTCTATTCAACGAATACCAAAACAAGAATTCTCTACTTAATCGTTCTATTAGCCGTTGTATGATGTTACATCTATCTAATCACTAATGTTGAGTGAAATTCAAAGCTCTCAACCTCACGCGGGAATCGAACGCGTGCATTTCACCCTTTCCGAGGGTGCGTGCTAACAAGTTCCCCCTCCGACTTGTCAACGGAAAGGGTGAGATGAGGTTCGACTTCCCTGTGAGACTCAGATTTTTGCTTAGAGCTATCTGTCGTTAAGACGATTATATCTTACCAGCTAGCTTCTCCAACGAATGTTTGTCAGCAGTGCCGTTATTTTCAAGGCAGCCATCGGCTCTCCCATGTCCCCGGGCCTCTTCGGAACGGCCTATGATCTCCTGAAACTGAGATTTACTTACATCTCTCCAGAATTTCTTCAAAGTTAGGCATAATTTTCAATTCAGACAGCATAAAGTTCCAGGATTTTCGTTCGGACATTACGTGGATCAAAGGATAAAGGGCAAAGCTCTCGGCGGTGATCAATCTCTGAGGGATGCGCCATGCATTTGTCTTCAATTTTTAACTTCGTGTGAGGTGATTCAATGTATATCTAACCTCTCCATTGACTCGCAGTGGCTTTCCGCTGTAAAGAGTCAGTGGTGGTTACCGTCCCAGACAAGTCTGCAACCAGTCCGGCATTCTTTGACCGACCCCGAAGGGATGGATGGCTTGATGAGCCATGAGCGCGAGATCGAACCATTGATCTCCTGTGCGACGCAGAGCACCTCTAACCACTGCGCGACGCGCGCTTTTGCATTTTGCTTTTACATGAAACCAAACGGAATATACGCAACTCGTTGTAATTTTTTTTCTAGAACTCACCGTATTGTTTTCATCAGCAGCAAAACCGACGCCGCACGCCTCCTTCTGCTCCTCGACGAGTGAATTGAAATTTAAATCCATTTTGTTTGTTATAAGACGATAAAACGAGCAGATCTACAACAGAAAAACTTCAGATTAGAGAAAAGATAAGGGTTGAGGCTCTAGACGCTAATCGACAAGACCCAAGGAGAGCGCCATGCATTGGCCTCCATTCGTGGCATCACAGAGGTGACTGAATGCATATCCGGCTTGAACATTGACTCGCGTTGGCCCACCGACGCTTCATATCGTCCCAGGCAAGTCTGGTATCAAGTCCACAAGCCCCGAAGGGATGGAGGGCTTGGTGGCCCTGGTGCGGGATCGAACCATCGATCGTCAATCCTCTACACACTGGCTACGTGCACTCTAAAACTTTACATCAAGAGTTGACAAAATTTTAAAAGGGGAAACCAGCCAAGAACGAGGACCACACCGGCGGCAGCGGCGAGCGGCGTCGCTCGCCACGTCGACAGCGCGCGAATGATTTAAATTTTCGCGCACGACGCTCTCGGCGTGGGCACATGAAAACTCGTCCTCGCCAGTCTAAGCAGGTCACTGGTTTGGGCAGGCGGTCCCGATCTCGAAGCTTCATTTTCTCTGATTTTCTTGTTTTTTTTTTTACAATTTTTGAAATTTTTTGAAAATTATTAGACATTTTTCTAAATATTCGCTTATTTCTGAACAGCTGTCAATCACGCGGTGCGGTGACTCAACTGGGATTCTCTGGCCGTTTATACTTTGTCGCCCCGACTGTAGAGAGCGATAGCGGTGTGACACGTGCGATATGTAGGCTTATCTAATGGCTCTGGATATCGATCCAGAGGTAGATCACTCTCCGGTTTCTTATCTATTCATCTTAGAGAGAGGGGAAAAAAGAAGGAAAACTGGCCAGCATCGGTGTCACGGATCTTCTCTTCTATTCAAAGACGCTGACGGCACTCTGCACCTTACGTCCTGGTTGGAATTTTTGACACTTTTGGAGGGTTGTGGTCCCATCAATTTTCAGAGTATTTTCCGAATTGTTTTCTTTAGATAAGAAATAAGAAAAGAACGCTTAGGCCTAGGTCTAGTTTAGGCTTAGACTCAAAAATTGATGAGACCACAACTCCCCACTAGCAGCGATTTCTTTTCATTTTAGCGTTCTTAGCATAAATATTATGTTACAAATGTGTATTGAATGGTAGTCACAACTTTGACTTGGGCGGGATCGAACCCGCATCTCACCGATTGCGGAGAGGCGCGTACTAACTAACCTATTGCGCTATGGGGCTTTGGGATCCTCTTGTAGCCCGCGCCTTCGGAAAGGATCAGATGCGGGTTCGATCCCTCTCGTCTTACACATAGTTTGCTGCCCGAGTCAATGACTACTGGGAGAAGATAGAGGTGTAGTGCTCAGACTTTTTAAGTTTTTTTTTGCACTTTTTAATTTTTTTATTAAATATTTAACCTTTGTTCCAAATAGTCGTCCACTTTTGTACGGCTGTCAATCACTTGATGACTCAACTGGGATTATTTCGCTGTTTATAGTTCTTCGCTCCTGAGTGTAGAGAGCGATAGTGGTGTGACACGTGCGGTATGTAAGCTTGTCTTGTGGCTTTGGATATCGATCCAGAGGTAGATCACTCTCCAGTTTCTTCTCTATTCCTCTTGAAGAGAGGAAAAAAGAAAAAAAAACTGGCCAGCCTCGGTGTCACGGATTTTATGTTTTGTTCAAAGATGCTGGTGGAGCTCTACACCTCTCGTTTTAGTTCTAATTTTGGACCTTGTGGAGAGTTGTGGTTTTATCAATTTTTGAAATATTTTCCAGATTTACTCTTCAAATAAGATATTACGAAAGCACGCTTAGGCTTAGACTTAGGCTCAAAAACTCGTAGGAGCCACAACTCTCCACTAACGTCGAATTTTTTTTGTTTAACTGCTTTCAATAATGGTGTTATCTTAAATATATACATATACATATATGCATATATATGTATATATACATACATGCATACGTATATATATGTATCGTTAGTGTTGAGTAATTTGCAAAACTCTGAACTTCGGTCGGGAATCGAACCCGCATCTCGCCGTAGGGCGCGTACTAACCTGTGGCACTATGGTGGCTACTGTTGTCGCAAGCGCCACCGGATAGAGTCAGATGCGGATTTGAATCATTTCTTCTTGCATATGGTTTACAACCTGTATCTAGGAAGTGTAGATGTAGTGCTTAAATGTTTTTTTTTTCTACTTCCATTACAGAGAATTTTCGATCGAATATGGGCGGAAGTGTCGTTCCCACAATCAGTGGAGCAGTATTGCAAAACTCATATTCCTATGTACAAATTAATATCTACGATACAAATATAAAAGAGCTGCAAGATCGTGGAGTGGATATCAAGCATATGCTAGTAAGTCGAGGACTCTTCTAAGCCTATATTGTTAGGTCTTTCGTTTTGACACTAGTGCAATAAGCATAAAATTTATTGCTAGAAGTAATTGGGATTGCATGATTTGGATATTGTTCAATTGCGCGTTTTTCGCGAACATTTTGGCATACAACGTGCCTGTACTTGGTGTAAGATGGAGCTGTCTTGGCAACGAATTCGCTAGCTAGTTATGGGAAGATCATAGCAAACGGTGCGCAAAATTAATGAAGCTTGGAGCAACGATACGGTTGCGGAAAGAACACCCAGAAAGTGGTTCGCGAAGTTCATAGCTGGAGAAAAAAGTCTGGAAGATTAGTCGCGCTCGGGTCGTCCCTAGCATTTTCTGGTCGCGCCATTCGTGTATGAGTTCAAGCGAATTTGTTCTCGCGACAGCCCCATCTTAAGTCAGGGATAGGCAACTTTTATACCAAAATGCTCGCAAGAAAACGAGCACATTAACGAAACCAGAATCACTCAATTTCAGATACTTTTGACTAGTGAATTTGGTGTTTATTCCTTTAGAGTCAAAATTAATGAGAGTACTCAATATTTTGAAATCTGTGAAGAATTATTCTTGGCCCCAGGCTCCTCCATACGTGCCTATGTGTCATGGAAATAGAACTGAACGCCAGTGAAGCTCCTCAAAATTGACCGAGCTAGTATTTTTTTGGGAAAAAGTGTTCTACACGGCCCTCTTCACATTTCGCGTTGCAGATCCCTTCTGGCACTCGTTTCGTTTCCTCGCGTTCATTCTCCACAGAGCTCTTCAAACAATTCACGTAATGCTTCGACAGCTGTCTTGAACACTCAGAGGTACCTAAGCTAAGGTGTAGAGCTAAGGTGTACTTGAGTGATTGTAAGAGGGTATTGGGGGAGCGGCCGAACTAGCACCTTGCCTCTTTAACCTGAGTCACCAGCTGCACGACTCTCCTTCATAGTGCTGTCTAATTAGCCCTTTGTATACCGACCCAGTAGACACTTCGCTAGCCCCAGCGCCGTGAGCGGCGAACGTTCGTTGTCCTGAGTGGTTAGTAACGCATCGGGAAGAAAATTGCTAGTTCAATATCCTTTTGCGACGCTTCACAGCAGACTTTTGTGGCCATTAGTAATGTACGTTATTCTATGGATATAATTATAAAAAGAATCTCCAGTTGTATTACAATCTGCTGTGAAGCTTCGCCGGCGGAGACTGAACCGGCAACCTTTTTCCCGAAAGCCTGCATCAGCGGCCCACTACTTGCCACTACGGACTGCTAGCTGCGCGCGGCGCCGGGGGTGGTGTCGTGTCTCAGTGGGTACGCAAAGGGTTAAGCCAATAAAAATTTTTGTGGGTGTAAAACTATGCAGATTTACACCCTTGTTATAAGCACTTTATAGGGAGTTTTTCGTATTTGTTTATGAAGAGCTCTGGTGGTTCATGGCGACATAATTGTAGGAAATGTTAGGTTATACAGTCTATATTCGTTACCAAGTTTTTGACGATTTAGAACATTTTGAGTCGGTTATACCACCAAAGTTGGCATTCAGGAAAAGCCCCAAAGAGGGGGAGTGCAAAATGGAGGAACTCAAAGAAAAAAGTCAAAGTGATAGCCGTTCTGTTATTATTGACACATGTCTTTTCTCTAAAGCGTTCGTTAATGATTGTCGGAGAGTTGAAGGGAGGTGAGATCGACCCTGCATCGAGCCGCGCCAAAATTCATTAGCCACTCAGCCACATGAGAATTCGATTATCTATGCACTGGTTTCCAATTCTTCATGTCGTTTGGTTTAGGAACATATTGGAGTTCGTTCGGTTGTGATGGATGTGCCTATTCTGCCATCACCACCTGCGGATATCTCAGTGGAAAACAATGTGCGTCGCCTAAAGTCTTTTGGAGGCTTCCACCTTCACTCACGTCCCACACAACAAAATAATGTAGGTTTTGTTCACTGAAAATTTATCAAGTTAAGCTTGAGTAATTTCTGATCTTTAAGTGACTGCAATATGTTCTCTAATATTGAGGTCAGTACGATTTTAAAGTTTTTTCTAGCCAGCCGACGCCACTAGCAGGCTTGATAAAAGTGCCGAGAAAGTCGGTGACATGGATATGATGCCCATTGAGGTAGGTATTGGTGAGATTCTTCAATTTGCCGGCGTTAGTTGCGAAAGAAGAGCGCATGTGGCGCAGTGGCTAAAGGTGCTCTGCGTCGCACGCCAGGTCAATGGTGCGATCTCGCGCTCAAGGTTCACCAAGCCATCTATCAGTCCGGGGTCGTAAATTGGTACCAGACAGGTCTCAGACTTGTCTAGGAGGATAGGCAGCACTGACTCGGACCAGCGGGAGGTCATTGCGAGTTATTGTGAAGGCCACATATGCATTTAATCTCCTCAGACAAAATTAGAAGTTGAAGTTGAATGCATGGCGCATCCCTCAAAGGTTGATCAACCCCGAGAGTTTTAACATTTATCCTTTAATTATGAGAAGTGCTACTTTCTTTTTCTAGAATGAAATATTTCACCATGGTGATTACGATGGTAATAACACAACATTAGCAGCATCGCTTAACAACTCTAATACATCAGAGGTCAACAGAGAAGGTATGAGTTAAGCCAGGTTAATTCACTTTTTTTTCAGGAAAGCCTTGTGAAGTACATCCGAACGTCTTAAGTGTGTCCGTGAAAGATGAGACAGTTTGGTCTTAATGCATTATGCTTTTGAACCCTCTAGCGTTGATCGAAAGTACATTTGCTGTTCTTTATGTATTCAACCGATGAATTATGCGACATATATGGTGCCAAACGTTCATGGAATCCTCCACTTTTGAAAAATTAATGAGACCGCCTTATATTCTCTTCTATTTAGTGCTGAAATGCAAGATTGAGAAACAGAATTAGGAACGAATATTTTGCAGCTCCTCTCACGTCTACACCACTCAGATCTAAACGGAAAACTAGCTTTGGACGTTATATGAGGAGCTCTCACAATACTACGCCGAAATCTCGTAAGTTTAAAGATTGTTCACTTTCATTTCTTCATAAATATGCTTTTATAGTTGTAAGCCAGCATGTCCTTAAACTCGAGGATTATTTTTGAATAGCATTTGCTACTGGACCACCCCTAATAATGTGAGGCTAAAAGTTACTGAATATTTGTGGAACACTTTCCGCTGTTGAAAATGACCACATTCCACGTTTTAGATGTGAGGTCCCATTCACAAACTTGGAGCACGTGTGCTGCAGTAGTTAAAGGGTTCTGCAACGCACACGTGGCCAACCAATCAATGGTCGATGGTTTCGCCCTGTATCCAAAGCTCACCAAGCCTTCCATCTCTCCGAAGTCGGTGAATTGGTACCAGGCTGGTCTCAAACTTCTTTGCGAGGATAAGCAGCACTCATTCGATGCAGCGGGAAACCATCGTGAATCATTGTAAAGGTCAGATATGCATTCAATCACCTTAAACGAAGTTAAACATAGGAAACGAATGCATGGCGCATCCCTCAAAGACTGGTCAACGCCGAGAGCTTTATCTTTCTGATGCTTCAAAAGCTCTCGGCGTTGATCAATCCCCAAGGGTGCGACATGCAATCGTTTCCAATTTTAAACTCTGTTTGAGTGATTGAATGCATATATGACCTTTGCAATGACTCGCGATGGTTTCCCGCTGTATCAAGTTAGTGCTGCTCACCCTCCAGACAAGCCTGAAAGCAATCTGGTACCAATGTACCGACCCCGGAAGGATGGATGGCCTGGTGAGCCATAAGCGTGGGATCGAACCTTTGACCTCTTGTGCGTCACAGAGCACCTCTAAATACTGTGCCACGTGCGCCTAGAGCTTTATCCTATATTTATCCTTTTATCGTTATAACGGCTTCGAAATAATATCGAGTGTTATTTTCTGTTAGACGGGAAGAAGTGGAGATAAGGTCACTCTTGCTGGACAAGAATTTATTATGAGAGTGTTAATGATAATTCGAAAGCTTAGATTGTTGGCTAATTCACTATGTAGGCGTTTTTCAACAAAGTTTTTTTTTGCCGATTTCGTTCAGAATAACATTATGTTTTACACTGGCCGCTTTCTATCACAGCGCTATAAAAAGGTCTTTACAAAAAAAGGTACCCAGCACAGTAGCCACAGATCTAAGCTTTGGAATGATTAGCAAAAGTGCAGCGGGGGATCACTGTCTTGCGAAAGGGTCATTTTTATTTCCCTTGCTGACTAACAGAAAAGAACCATCGAGCTATTTGTATTGTGACAGATTTTTGTCTCATTTCTTCTTCTCTTGAAATTCGTTATTGCTTCAGCTGATCAGAACTCACGTGGTAATGCTCCAAGTTGTCAAAAGGGGAAAAAGATCGATGAGAAGGTATGCTTTGAAGATGTTTTACGATTTTGATTTAGGATATGACAGAAACGCAATTAGTGCTTCACGTTAACGTATTTCTATTGCGGACCAACGCGACCTTGGTAAAGAAGTGGTCATGAAGTTGTTCTCCGTTACTTTCGGCGTTTCATGTAGCTGGAATTCATACTAAGCAAGTTGGGGATAGAAAAATTCCACTTCACTAGAACCAGCAAAAACGTTGATGGATGCCTTTTTTTTTTTTGAAACTCACAGAATGGAAATTATAGGGTACAAAGCTTTGAATACTTCAGCTGTGTGTGTACAGTTTGAGTCCCAATGATAGGACCATCACAAACCTCAGAGCAAAAGATTTCAACCCATTTTGATGATCAAGGGTAAGAAGCGCTTCTTCGTATATTCCAAGGTATTGAAAATCAAGATCGGATCTGTGGCTCATTCAAACGACAACGGTTTGACAGTCTGTAGGAAGTAACATAGTAGTTTTTGAAGTGGTATGGGAAATTTTGATATTGCATCTAGAAAATTACACATCAAGATTTGTGCGGATGATTGATGTGTTGGCGCAAAGGCTGTATTCGGCAATTTGTGAGGATGACCAATGTATCTGACAGCACGACAGCGAGTGGTACAGTGGTCAGAGGTGCTCTGCAACACACACGTGGTCGTTAACAGATGGGTTGATCCGCGCCCTGGGCTCCCCAACTCTTCTATCCCTCTGAGTCGTCAGATGGTACCGAATCTGCTTAGGAGGATGTGGAAGCCAGATATGCATTCTATCACTTCGTATGACACTAGTTAAGACTAATGCACCGCATTCTTCAGGGAGTAATCAACGCTGAAAGCTTTCTACTTTGTCCTTATACTGGCAGTATGTTCTTTAGATGTTATGTTTTATCTGATAGAGTCCCTTTTTCTTCAGCGAAACATTACACTTCTGTAGAAAAACTCTGTAGAAATATGTCATATAGAGTAATACAAACATTTGATCTTATACTTTAATCGAGAATTTTTACTTGTAGTAAAAATGGTCTTTATCTATCTTCAATCCAAACTTTATCGACCTTTCACTCAGTCTACTTTTCTGTGTAATTTTTTTTCAGCTCGCGGATCAGCCACTTCAACATGAGCAGAGTCGTTCCACGGGAAAGGACGACAGCAACTTTAACAGCGACACCATGCTGCCGACAAGAAGCATTACTTCTGTCAATAATGTCACTGTGTTCCAAGACTGTCAAGATGTCTTCGTGGATGTTCCACTCGTTGATGAGTGCATAGACGTCCATATGTCATCTCAACCTTCATCCTCATCTCCAGAAGCTGCTACATTCCCACTTGTGCAAGCAAGTCCCAAAACTCAGTTGTCTCCAATTACCTACGACGAAGCAGAGCCTGTTGAAGATATTGGTGGATTTGGTGATATTACAATAACACAACATTCATTTACGTCATTTACGCGGGAAGTTGTATCGGCTATGCAATCCATAAATCCAACCTCACTGATTCCTTTGAGAGATATGGAACCGAGCGAACGATTCTCTCCTGAAGGACAGAAACCGCAACAAAGCATCAGTTTCGGGGGCGCCGATAAAATGCAATTGAAGCACCGTATATTTGAAAATGAAGTTATGAATGAAGAAAGTGACTATAGTGCTGAAATTGGAAGCCAAAGTTATATAGCGGCTAAGGAAGGAGTTGCTGACGATATCTCTGGAAATCAGATACTTCCACTATCTTCCTTAACGCTAGAAAATCACGAGTCAAACCAGCCGTTGAATGCTACACCTCTGTTTCGATCCAAAAGTGATTCTCTTCAAAATCCTGATCCAGAAAATGGTAAGTGTTGCACATAACTAATATTTCTACACTACCATCAAATTTATTTTCTTTGTCGTCAAAATGATACTAAACTAGTATTCACAGTGCAATCCACTACCGCTGGGCGAAGTGTCAATAAGAAACGTGCTCGAACGATGTTGAAGGACTCGGTAGGAACCACTGATAGTTGTAGAGAAGGCTTTTTAAATGATGTAGTGTTCACTTATTTTTTGTCTTGTACTCCCGAGGTTTCTTATTTTTGCGTAATTTCGACGCGCTCTAAGAAGCGAAATGATTTTGTCATCGTGTATTTACAAGGTCAAGAATGAATCCGCAGGCTCAACGATGAAACCAATCGTACGCCACCAAGTTTTCTGCTGTTGCATGCCGGTTAGTGCTCATGGCTCTCCTTCTAAATTAATCTACTTCATTTCCAATTCGTTCGGCTATAGGGCTGTGGAAAGCGTATATCATGGCGACCACGATATGGCAAAAATCGCTTGGTTGATCATGTTCGCGTTCACTGGGCGAAAGAAGTTAAGAGATGTAAATTATGTGATTTTAAGGCATCAAATTGCCGGAAGGTAAGCACATTGTTGCATAATATAGTTCGTATATCTTTCACTGAACGTCTCAGTAATGCCCATATAGTTAATTCTTTACAAAATTGGTGGAACCCACCTCTGAATTCACGACTTAGAATACTCGAGTGTGCTTCCTCGCCAATGGTATCGAATAAGATTGGTCAGATTCTGAAGAATTGTCATTTTCGAATTTGAAACAGGAACTATCTTTTGCAATTTTCAACTTTTGAACAAATTGCCCACAGTCTTTGCAAATTTTCATCTAAAACTCCCAACTATCTGAATATCTGTTATGCTTAGTTCTATTGAGCACACGTGGTGCAGTGCTTAGAGGTGCTCAGTGATTAACATATGATCGACCAATCGATGGTCGCTGGTTCGATCTACGCTCAAGGCGTCTAAGTCTTCCATTCCTCCAAGTATGGCGAATTGGTACTATACTTGTCTGGAAGATTAGTAACACTAACTTGATACATCGGTAGACCACCGCGAGTCATTGTGAAGACCAGCAGTTCATTCAGTCACTTCAAACTATCATTTCAAGACAATGCATGGCGCACATACTTCATATATTAGAGATCAATGAACGCCGTGAACTTTATCGATAGTTCTGTGTTCTGTACTCGTTTTTACTCATATTATACCTTTACAGATTAATCATCATCATAGAAATGCACATAGTGATTCGCCCTATATGGGAGCACTTTCTATAGAGTGGGTGGTTGATTAATATTTACTCGATGTTGCTGCTTTTTAGCAGTGGTTGTATTTAGGACAAGAGAGGATCTGGACGAACTTATTGCGCTATGGAGACAGTGTTTTCCAGGTACGATTGTGATGCTATTGTTACATTTTATCACTTGAAGATGAAGCCATAGCAGCTTAAGGGTTTAACACTTAGAGTCCGGCGTTCGTGGATTTCCATTCGTACGTGAATGGGTAGGTTGGTCGGCGGCCGTATAGATTACTGACCAAGGTTCTTTGTTTTCTTTCTGTTTTTCGAATCCATCGCAGATCTTTGTGTTAATCACAATACCTGAGAAGCCAAAACACCTCAGAATTATAGAAATTTGCTTTTGGGTACGTCTGTTTCACCGACAAGGTTACGTTGCTGTTGAGGAGGATACAGTAATGTTTTTACAGTTTTTGAACACTAAAATTCGACCTCAGAGACAGTTTTATGCTGTACTATACTTTATATATCGTGCTCCATTTCACTGATAGCTAACTGTAAAATTGATATGCGGTCATCATTGTATTTCCAAAAAATGTTTCTTATTTTCAGATCTTGTCTTCCTAAAATGTCCCACATGGGCGAAAGAACATTAGAGTAATAACCGTAGAAAAGTAGCTCACGTGTATTTCGTCAGAGTCATCTTCTGAAAATTAGTAGAGTCACATGAAGAAAATAGGTTCTCCGGTTTTTCACTTAACATTATTCCCTCAACTATGTGGAAATAAGTAGAATTTTTTTCTTTAACCGCTTTTAGCGCTAATGTGATGCGTTGTAGCGTAAAGTTGCCCAGTATACCATTATATTTATGTTTGCAGGACTCGCTTCTGAGGCCTGGAAATTTTGAATCCGCTTTCCAATGACATAGAAATCTGGATTACTCAAAATAAGTTAGCAGTTTCAAAAGCTATAGAGGTCCTTGAAGCAAGCGAGTAATAAGGTCCTAGAAGTGTCAACTAATTTCTGAAAGTACTTTGTCTCCCAAAAACTTTTTTCATTTGTTTGTTTGATTCGAACTGAGGTTTGATGAGACACCAATGACGCATATAGCCTAGAGGAACAGAGGATTAGTATTTGAACTTTATGTCAAACATATAGGGAGCAATTAACTAACAACAAATCATGGAAATTGCATGGGAGGCTAATATGAATAACGGACATATATTTAGATACTTACTTACTTGAATACTTAGGTGGTCCGTCTTCACTAGTTGAGCTGAGTCCAGCACATATTTCCAATGGCTATTGCTGGTCGTGTTTATGATATTCGTTGGTTTTGTGGAGTAACCTTACAACGGCGTTCTCAGGTCTTCAGATTTCACTTCCAAAGAATGAATTTCGGCGATGGAGCCTTGACCGGGCTTCCTACTTGTTGAATCGAAATGACATTGAGCCGAAATTAAAAGAAAAAGTAAGAAAGAAAATCAACCGACTGCTCACGGATGATGTAAAGGTCGAAATCTAATGCGAACATTTGGTTCAAATGTACTGTGAAACAAACAACGAAGCACTAATGACAGTGGTGTAATTAGAGTTTAATTTTTCAAGGATAGCACACAAGAGTTTTAGATGTTTTGAAAGCGAGAAACTATGTAAAAAGCCGGACGGCATTTGGAAATCAAAATGCATCAATATTGTCGGCGTAATATGTATAATTGAACAGTATTATAGCGCTAAATGTGTAATAGGGGAAACGAGGAGTTGTGTTGGCTACCAGGTGGTAATAAATTACAGTTCATTCAATACACTTGTCAGGTAGATCTCAAGACCATTCAGTCTCGAGAATATTAGGGTTGGAGTGCTTCTCAGGTTCTTCGTTGATTGATTGCGGCAGAGTGATGTGCAGAGGGGATCATTCCCGCACCGAGCATGAGCAACCGCTAGACCACAACTCCCACATCATGATAAGCTGATATGAAATCATGAAAGTGCGCGGCTGTTAAATAAATCAAAGCGTCGGACTCTAAGTGCTAAATAGGCACCCTTTATGCCATGCCATACATAGACTTTTAGGACTCCCAACTTCTGGCACGGTTAAGTGGATAGTATCTTCTACTAATACCACGTAAGATGTTTTGATCGAGAGCCGTAATATTTATTGCTCGTTGCTACTTTATTGTTAGGAACTCCATGATTACACAACAGTAGTTTTCTTCTACAAAATCTTGCTAAACTTCATTCATGGCATAAATGCCCTTTTTTTTCTACTGATTAATCGTAGCGAAAAATTATTCTGAGGTATACTGTGGTCACCAAAACTTCCTAACCTGGATTACTTACTCGGAAGAGACGCGTAGCACCAAATCTTTTTCGCGAGAGTCTCCGTTTGTGTGGCCTAGTCAAATCAACAGAATTTCCTTACAGCCCTGGTGAAGCTACTGAACATTTCAATGTTTAACATTTTCGGGAAGAAAATTTCTAAGACGTGAATGCATAGCATAAGTCAGTACATTTAATTGTCGCAATCCATTATTTGACTATCTGGGGGCAGAGCCCTTTCGGTTTTGTTTTTTACTTTAGTGGTTATGCGATAGCTTACTTATCGATAATCCCAATGTTACGCTTGTTACATGAAAAAGCCTTTTTGTTACTTTTTAATAACGAAAATAA
Source organism: Parelaphostrongylus tenuis (assembly GCA_019055375.1). Lineage (NCBI taxonomy): Eukaryota > Metazoa > Nematoda > Chromadorea > Rhabditida > Metastrongylidae > Parelaphostrongylus > Parelaphostrongylus tenuis. Next base: position 39,273 of record JAHQIW010004848.1, on the reverse strand, counting down.
TATTGACTTATACATTTGTTGCAAAATTTCGTTTTAATCAAAACTCTTCTTTACTCTTTCGCAAAATTCAGTAGGTTTTGCGCATTTGAATTGTGGAAGAAACTTTGATCTATCGTTCCATCAATTTAGAATTTTTTTTTATTGTTTTACATTGCAGTTCTTTTCCGTTACACGGCATGGGAAGGAGAAACGACCACTCTTGCTGGACAAGAACTTTTTACAAGAGTGTTAGTAATCATACGATAGCTCAAATCTCTGGCTAGTGCGCTACGTATCTCTTCTTTGAGGTCCTTTATCGGCAGTTATACAGTGCAAGACATGTGTTTCGGCATTACAGCCATGTCCCAATGGCCTGAGCCAATCCATACATGAAGCGCTCAAAAGTACATTCAGATTACATCGTCTTGAGCGGGGTCTTAGAAAACAGTCGAGCATAAAGGTATTATCAAAGATGCCAGCCTTGAACAATTGAATGTTGATTACTATGTTGTCCGGTGATCTTCCCAGTGAGTATGCAGTGATATTTTATCTTTGCAGTGTGTGAAGTGAATTTTTTACTGCACGTGCGCGTTGTAGATGGTCGTCGACGATTCCTTCATATAAGGGGTTCTGCCCTTAATGGGAATGGCGCAGTCGAAAAGTAGTCGTAACTCATGAGGCTGTGAGGTCGAAGCACATGTCTTACACTGTATAAGTGTCAATAAAAGCCCTCATGAAAAGCTCAGAAATCATTGCCTAATTACTAACAGTCTTAAGAAACTGCCCAGCGACAGGGACTGTTTTTCAGTACCGTGCCGTCTAAATGAAAAGTAAATACATTGTCAAGTAAGAGCCCTATTAAGCCTAAGACTAAGCAGCCTAGCCTGAGTGTGAAACGTTATCTTCTTTTCACTGTCCCAGCGCTCTGTGAAGACCTCTTCGAAAACCAAACCTTTATTCAGATCAGCTAAATTTATGTCATCAGTTATCTGCTGAAAGTCTGTTAAAAGGACATCCACAAACACTAAGCGCCTCAGTGATGCGTATATTGCAAAATCCCATCCACACCGTAGTCGAAGAGGAACTGCGCGCCGATTGTGAAACTCAGTTTTATTTCCCTTACTACGGCTCACTGAAAAGTTTTCTCCGAAAACTAGCACAATAATGCGTTCGAGGAATCGAGTGATTTCTGGAAGTCTAAGGAAAATCGACAACAACCTTGCTCCCAAAGGGTTCAACTGGTCGACTCCGGCTGACCCAAACTGGGCGTGTTCGCCAGCGTGGGAGCGGTTCCAACTCCTCTACCCCAATTAGTCATCGACTGCACTACTGCTTTTCTTTGCAAGAACTCACGCGAATCAGTTCAAGACTTGGCTGTGGGCCTTCCAACAAAAAGTAATATTGTAGTCGGAGACTAATTGGGGCAGAGGACTGGAGTCGTTCTCACGCTGGCAGACACGCTCAGTTTGGCTTCGCGGTAGTCAATCGGTTGAATTGTTTTGCGATAAGTGAATCGTACCCATGAGTCACTTCATTTGTAAACTCAGCACTTGTGTAGTCGTCTCCTTTATGTATACTTCCCTCTTATAGCAAATAGGCTACATTGCGCTGGATTTTGTAATCGAGATAAGGTTAACAAGATATTTTCTGGACATTTCGCTTTTGTTGATTATTTTTTAATGAATTTGAGTTCCTGTCTCAACTATCTTTTGGAGCAGCTTCTTGCGGTTATTTTGATTTCTGATAAATAGCATTTACATATTTGTTTCAAGATAAAAGTTCCCAAAAGCGACAACGATGCTACACGAATATCGTTGCGTGCCAAAACAGTACTTTAGCTCATACGAAACTCGTGTATTACCATCAGTCGTTATTGCTCTCGAGACATCGTATCTTGAAACAAATGAGTAAAATTTATATATCAAAATAATTGCAAGAAGGTGCTCTGAGCGATGGAAAAAACATAAGCTTAAACGCATGAAAAATAATCGACAAAAATGAAAAAAATGTTGAAAATCTTCTGTCAATTCACTTGTTGCAAATTCACGTGCATAAACATTCATCTGAATGTCCTCACTAAACAAAATTTCGATAACGAGGAGGCTCGATTTTGCACCTATCTATCCAATTCATTGATAAAAGAGCGAGTTTCAGTGGGCAATGACGATGACTTTTGTAATGCTCAGATACTCCGATGTGGTGATCTTCAATTTCCTAACGTCAACGTCTTGCTTTCAAACTTTTGCCTGGACTTATCAACGCCTTCCTCTACTTTTAAAGGTGAGATTATTTTTTTATATCTATATTCTGACGGAGAAAGTACTTTTTTTCTTGTTTCAGGAGAGAGATGAATACATCAGTTGTCTTCTTTTCTCGCCTTAAAAGTTCGGTGGTGTGTATTTCTCCTGATTTGTTTACTACGTTTGTTGCTTTGTTAGACATGATTTCGTACTGCTTTTATATCACATGTATGAATTATGCCATCCTAAATATCTATTTACAAGTGAGATCAAGCCAGTCACATGTTTCTTTTTCTTTGAGTTTTTTCTTTGCCTTCATCTTATAGAAAGACGGAATAATCAACTGAAACAAGCGGTTATCAATCGGTTGACCTCCGCGGACCCAGACTGAGCGTGTCTGCCAGCATGGAAACGACTCCACCTCCTCTAACCCGATTATTCTCCGACTACAATACTAGTTTTCGTTGCAAGACCGCACGCGAATCAATCCAAAACTTAGCTGCGGGTCCTGCAACAAAAAATAGCTGTAGTCGGCGCCTAATCGGGGCGGAGGAGGTGGAGTCGTTCCCACGCTGGCGTAGACTCCCACTTTGGCTCCGCGGAAGTCAGCCGGTTAATACTACGACAAAATTCCGTCTCGTTTTGTCGCTGATTGAGCCATTGTAAGAAATTATATGTTGATATTAACATTCTTGGTAAATATTTCAACATAAAAAAAGCTTTCAAAATCTCCAAAAAAACTTTTTAGAAATACTGGAGAGGCTAAATTCTTGTCTTCATTGAAAACTGATATTACTACACGACAAGCTATATTTAGCCAAAAAACAGTAAAAAAGAAAATCAAAAATGCTTCATCAAACATTATTTTTTCTTAAGTTTCTTAGAGAACCAGTCAAAACCAACGTTTTTCAAAATCTGTATTGTTTAGCACATATTTGTATTATTGTTGAGACTCTTGTACAATAAGCCTTGCTAATCATTCATCACGTCGAAGTCCTTTGTTTCCCGTTGTGTTTTCCGAATTTTCCACTTTGTTCTGTGCAATTATTTAGTTCTTGTTGGTTAAGTGAATGCTCTTTGTAGTTAAATTGGTCTTGTTTCAATTCAAAATGGAGTAAACTGCGCCATATATGTGTGGTCGTATACCAAAGTTCCTTCCTCCTATCGATGCTCTACCTTCGTACGTTTGTATTTGAATCCTGATTAAGATTTAAGATCAGTCTCCTATTTTTGTAGAGTATTCCTCGGCAAAATATTGCACTGAACATGATTTCTTCAGCTCTTGGAGACTTCTGTCTGTTATTTATTTGAGGAAATTATAATAGACATTTGATTACCTACATGATCAGCAATATGTAAGCATTAGCTGGGCAAACGTTGGATGCTTTCCTCCTCTGAAGAAAAGGCTGATGACCGTAGAAGTCGTTATGGTCGTTTCAGAGGTAGTCTCGATTGTAGTCTTTGAAATTTTCCTTTCACAGATACGCTTTCAGGGCATGAAAATGACGAAATCCGATGGAGCAATATTAAGGCTGTAAGGTGGATGTGGTACCGTGGCCCAGCCCAATCTCTCCAAACTGTGGTACGTTGTCTTTGCATTGTACGTGGTCGATCGATTCATGAGGCGTCCATCGAGGCATCACTTTTTGGTAGCCCATCTATTCTACTTGAAGGGCGATGGTACTACGTCCGGACTCAACTGCCTGTCCAAGCTGCTAAAACATCCTCCAACATACCACAGTAGTCTAGCATTATCCCGATTTGGAATGGAGGAAATGGATAAAGCAATCGTGCGGAGAACTATGGGGCAACCCAATGTGTTCTTAATTTGCTGCACTTTCAGCTCTTATGTACCTTTTGAATCGTGGTGGATATTTTTCAGAAACTGCGCGAAGATGGCCGAGTTTCTTTGGAACCAGAAAGCTGACATTTTAAGAACATACCATTGACAGCACGGTTCCGAGCAAATATTTAAGTGAGGTATTTTTCAGATTGCTGGAGACTTCTGTTCTTTAGGGACTTAGGTCATGAGTAGTGATTACATTATTTTTTGTCTATTAGCAGATCTAGAGTACATATAAATTGATATGGGGGTGATATTTTGCGGATTTCGAAGCTTCATGACGAAAAACCTTAATTCTGCCTAGTTAAAATTCCATTTAATGATGTTTCTCCATAAACACCTTCGCCACGAGATGACTCCCGCAGTAGGATTTGCGATGAGTTATTCATAAAGCACTTTGATTTACATGTCATGAATACAAAAGTTCAAGCTTGTATGTTTTGTCAGATCCACCTCCACGAAGCTTGCCTTTTGGATCATCAGCGGTCTAGAAACAACAACGGTGATACCAGCTACGGCACCATTGTTCTGTATCACATGCAACTGTTTTCGAAACATGAATTTTCACCATTATGACACATATACTTCAATTGAGCTTCAACATATAAACTTACTTTTTTTGTTACCTCCTGGAAAACTGCGGAACGACTACTTAGCCACAGTGCTGTCAGTAACTCGTCGTCGTCTTCGCAATCTATGCTGAGAATGCCATTAAGTGACCATTGTCCCGTTAAGATACCATTGTTGTATTTCGTTGCTGTACTCTCGTAATATTAGGCCGTTCTATAAGTTTTGGCACAAGAGTAATAAACACTAAAGTTACTGATCATAACTTGATAAAATTACATGATTTTGGTGTCGTTCAATCGCACATTTTCTTGCGCACATTTTGATATGTAACATGCCTATACTTGCTCTAAGGAGGGGGAGCTATCGTTGAAAGAAATTTGCTACTCCTGCTCGAATGGCGCGTAGAGGAAAATGCTAGTAAAGGGGCACGCAAAAATTAATGGGGCTTTCTGTGGACGGCATGAGCTCCTCTGATCCTCTAGACTATTGTCCCCAACTTTGAACTTGGCGAATCACTTCTTAGCCGCCCTTTCTCCAACCGTATCATCGCTCCAAACTTCATTAATCTTGCGCGCCGCTTCATTAGCATCTTTTCTACGCCCCACTCGTGTATGAGTAGCATACGAATTTCTTCCCAAGACAGCTCCATCTTAAAGCAAGTATAGGCAAGTTATATATCAAAAATGTTTGCAATTAAACGCGCAACTGAACGATACCGATTTTATGCAATTTTTACTTCTGGCTAGTAAATTTGGTGTTTATTTCTCTAGTGCCAAATTTTAAGGAGCGGCCTAATTGATACCTACGATGTCGTGCAACCTCTAAAACAATTTCGTGAATGCTTTTGAGATCTTCAGAGGTTCATGACACTGCTATTAATATATTAACTAGCTTTTTTGTTTATAACGGTGAACTGTAATCATTGCAATTTCAGCTCGTGGTTTTCATGGTGAAATATTTATTTCAACTGCAGCGAGAGTATTTTGGTTACTGATTGTTGAATTGTCGTGAACTGTATTGTAGTGTAGATAAATCTTGTCAGCTGTAAAAAAGGATTCTCAGTTTTTCGGTATGTGCTTCCGTCATTATCTGTATGGTGCTCCTTGTGCCAGTAATGTACAGAACGTTATTATTATTATTTTTATTATTTGGTACTATTCTGTTATCGGTCGCCTTATTCAACCCTTTGAACAAGGCCTTGCACCCTTTTTCTTCGGATTTCAGTAATCAGTTCATAGTTCAAGTCTCGCCGATTTCAATACTGCGCTTGTTTTCTGCGAACTGTGTACTGTAGCAGCGAGCACAACTCTTTGAGGACCGGCATTGACAAGCAGGCGGCGTTGCGCCGTCGCTTTTCCCACGAGACGCGACGCCGCCATTACAGTACCCGAGTGAGATTTATCGTCGCGCAGTGAGAAGCAGAATGAATCTCATGGTCCCTAAAGGGATGAAATTGAGTTCCAAATTCGGCGCGTCATCGCTCGTATCTTAGTTTATTACCTGGATTTTTTTTTCCAGATCATAACAATTTCTGTGTTTGCGTCCTAAAATTATAGAAAGGTCTGTCGTTCAATGCGGTTTGCCTTTGATTACCGTTTTAAATCGTCAAATAAACCGGCTACTGAGTCTATTCCTAAGCAGGTTCTTAGGCCTGGAAGTACGCAACGTATTCCTCTTTTCGCTCTTCCGATGCAGTGTGAAGATCGTTCCAGAAACCGAGCGCAGCTCCGGGTCACCTGAAATACTTATGCTGTCAAATGCTACTAAAAACCTGCCGAAGACCATGCACAAGCCCGAGCCGCTTCGGTGCCGTTTCTTGCAAGCTTCCATCCACGCAACCATTCACATAGCTTAGCCGAGCGAAAACCTTGCGCCGAGTTGAAACTCAGTTCTAATCGCCGAGATTACGCTATCGATTGGTTGCTAGAACTCTAAGAAAAGCATAGAAAGCCGTGTCTTCAAGAAGGTCGCGAAATGCAACCCCCATAACAGGTTTGTGCCTTCTTGATGCACGATCCATTACCGCACTACATTGTGTGCATCCCAATACCTCTAACACTCAATCCGCTTCCTCGGATTCATTGTCTCAAAGATCTTCAAACCAACTTTTCGCGTGTTGTTTCGGCTGCTGCTTGGGGATTACGCCTTCCTCATGGATGTCGTAGGCTAGTGGTGGAGTCAAATCGCCTTGCAACTTGACGCTACAATCCCGCTCTCAAAGCTTAACACGCCTCTCAATCTCCCTCGGTTAGGGAATTGGACCAGACTTGTTTGGGAGGACAGCCTCACTGACTTTACACACTGGTAGGCTACCACGAGTAGTTGTAAGGGCCAGATTGCATTCAATCATCTCAGACGACACTAAAAATCGCAGACGCATCCTTCAGAGATTGATCAACGCCAGAGACTTTGGCCTTCATCTTTTGATATATGTTCGAGCCGATTAGGCAACTATCAGACTCGACGACCTATTCATGGCATGAACACCCAGCTGTAAAATTGTACCAGCTTTATATCTGGGGATAACATCCTTACTCTTAGAAGCTGCAGACCGACTGGTGGCTTGTGGAATGTTTGTGTAGTCTATCTGTTGTTTATTGTATCTTACATACTTACCTTTTGTTATAGAGAACAGAAGTGAGCTATGAAAGGAAGGCGATTTTCTCACAGAAACGATGGTGAACTTGAAAATATGTCTTCTTACGTACAGATTAACATTTATGATACAAATCTCAAAGATCTTCAAAATAGAGGAGTGGATATCGAACATATGCTGGTAGGTTATTCACTCAATTGGCTTAGCAGATTTTCTTTTTATTTAACCACTTCTAACGGTGGTATGATGTTTCAATTATATACCCATTGATGTAGAGTGGTGTGCAAGACTTTCGCGTCAGCTGGGGCTAGAACCGGCACATCACTCTTTCCAGAGCGCGTGCTCTACCGTACACTACTGACGCCCCATTTTGCACATCCTCTTTCTACGCTACAGGCATCTCGCTTCTAGTAGTGTATGTAGATAGATGTGTAGCGTAGAAAGAGCGATGTGCAAAATGTCATGGGGGTCAGTAGTGTAACGGACAGAGCACGCGCCCCCGGAAAAAGTGAGGTGCGAGTTCTAGTTTTGCCTGGCGCGAAAGTTTTGCACATCACTTTACATCAATGGGAATAAATCAGATTTTGTTGAAAATCTTTGTCAACTTCATTCAAAAAGACGGAATTTTGTCATGACAAAGCAGGAGAAATATTATCCCGTAGGCAAACACTTGTAGATTCTTGTAACATTTATTGCTTGCAGTGGAGCACATGAGCGGAAGAATGTTAATTGGGTGACCTCCGCGCGTCCAAGCAGGACGTGTACACCGGCTTAATAATGATTCCGCTCCCCTCTCTACCGATTAGTCGAAAATTACAGTACTACTTTTCGTTGCAAGATTAGCAGCTAAGTGTTGCTCAGGTTTGCGTGTGGTCTTACAACGAAAAATGGTATGTCTGCCCGTAATCGGTGCAGAAAAGGTGGAGTTGTACCTACGTTGGCGCATATGCCCAGTTCGGGTCCGCTTAAGTCCACCGGTTAATTTGAAGGTGAAAAAGTACAATATTTGCTTCTTGTGTGATTCCTGGGATAGTCTGGCATCTTACAATAAGCAGATATTGTACTCTTTCGTGGCATAAGTGCTAAGGAGGGAAACGCTCGAGTTCTTACACAAGCTGTGAGAACTATGACGATTCAGGATAGCGTGATTCCAGAAACTCGCATCTTGAAGTTTAATTTTCTCAGTGTCTCTCATCTTGAAGTTCAATTCTCTCTGTGGATCGTAATTTCTATATTGAAAATTTTACTAAGCAGGCAACCTTATGACGCACATTTGAAGCAATCTTTTCCTTAGCCTAATATACACACCTTTATGCATCTCTTATGGTATAATTTTGTCGCTCTAACCCTCTCTTGAAATTGTTAGAGAATGACTCCGATAGTATCAAACCCTGAGGTTTTGAAGATTTATCAAATGTTCTATTCAACGTATCGGCTTAGCTTTTCGTGCAATGCCGGAGGATGGAGTGGGGTACTGGTCATAAGCGCCTGGATTGTAGTGTTATAGAAGAGATATCTACAGTGTATCAGCAGTTATCAGATGAGCCAACTAGTGTCCATTTTCAAAGAGCTCTTTGCCGTAGTACCGTTCACACAAGGAAAAGTTTTGAGCGGTCGCTGTTTTTGTGGCTCAATATCTCAAAAAACATTCACCATTGTTAACGAAATTCTCCAATTGATTCCTGCATTTCCGGAGGGTCCCTGTGAGACGAATTGCCTGTGGACTTTGCTTTCTAATCGAAAGTTCTTTTGCTTATTTGGATGAATGATTATGGAGAAACTCTCAACTAATTGGGCAGTTGCAGCCAGTGCTTACAAACACCATCGCAAATGAATGGTCAGTTTACGGCTTGGCAATTTTCGCAAGGAATAAACATTTTTTGTATCTTTCGTGCAAAATCCCCGCGTTGTAAGACAAACTTGCTGAATAATACTGAGATTCTTGTTTGAAGCCTTGCAACAGACTATCACTCCAAGTGAGCAGATATAATCGTCAGTTAGTCATGGACAGTTAAATCTTGAGAAGATGCCATTTATGTGGTGCCTAGCTGTGTATGTACGTGTTCCAGCGCCTAGACAGCTGTAAAGCATCACAGACTTCCCATTTCTGGCCTAAATTAGTGGTTATCCACTATACAGACTAATTGGATTTGCGTAAAAGAAGAATGAAGCTTTCGACGTCCATCAATCCATAAGAAATGCGTCATGCATTCGTCTTTATCAAGCATTGTTGGAGGTGATTGAATGCATATGTGGCTATTACTATGTATCGTTATGGCCTAGGATGAGTCAAGTAGTGTTTCCATTCTCTTAGACAAAACTGGTACCAATTCACCAACTCCTAGCAAGAAAAGGTTTAGAGCCTAGGGAGTGGAATCAAACCAGCGACCATCTGTCTGACGACTATATGTGTATCGCGGAGCACCTGTAACTACTGCGCCACATCGTACTCGTTGTTTATTCATGGGCAAACTCATGATGGTACCCTTATCACTGCTGTGTAATGCTTATTATCTCTCTTTTGATACTACGAGACACAGAAAATTTAATATAAAAGGTGAAGTCTTCCTCTAAGGTCGTTGTAGCTGCAGCATTACAACCGCTAATAAAAAGTACGATGAGATCCTAAGAACTCACTGTTTCGTTCGCCACAATGAAGTTAACTTCTCTTCGTGTTCACACCTAGAATTCCATGATGTCGTGCATATGAAAATCGATTCCTCATTTTCGAATTCATTCAGCAACATGTCGGATTTCGTTCCGTTGTCATGGATGTTCCTATTCTCTCGTCGTCCGTTCTGAAATTTCCAGTAGAAGCCGCTATGCGCCGCGCAAAATCGTTTGGGGGTTTATCCATTCGCAACCGTTCTTATTCAAACAAGGTAGGAATCGCTGATTTGCGAATTTGACTTGAGAAAATACATTCATACTTTTTGTGTGAGCATTGTTTACAGTATTCGAGTGAGTGATTATAGGATGGTGGGCGTTCATTTCTATACAGAGACACCAAGATGCGTCATAAAACTGTTCAGAAAACAGTAAATAGTGATCCAGCGCTCGCTGAGGTATGTACTACCATTTTTTTAGATTGTCTGAACTCAACGACATTTTCTATAGAGTCTTGCGCGTCCTTCTTTTTCAGGACAGTGTTCTCATTCACGATTGTGTTGATATGAACACAACTTTAGTAACACCAGGAATCGGTTCCCGTAGTTCACATGTTAAGAAAGAGAATGAAGACCGAGCAGGTGCGTCTCAGGGAGTCTTTTTCTTATAAGATTATCTGAAACTCATGTACCCGACTTATATGTGTTCTAAGCAATATAAATATCCGCTAAATTTCTTATTGTTCACTTCGCTTTCTGAACTTAATATTTTACCTATAAGCCTGCAATAGAAATTTTGAGTCAAGACGAGTGCCTCATTGTGCATGTTTTTCAGCTCCTCTCACGTCCACTCCATTGACTTCCAAAAAATTCGTCAGTTTTGGGCGCTTTGTGAGCGGACCACCGCCCACTACGTCGGAGTCTGGTGTGTTGAGTTTATCTATGTTTTGAGAGCTTTCGACAAAGGATTATATTTCTTTCGAACATATTTTCGTTTTAGGCGTTATGAATTTCCAGTGTGCTGCCGATAATCGTCAAAAAGAGCAGGGTGATATTCCACAGGTTTGTACAAGGATCATTTGGTTGTACTCGTACTGTGGGTTTCCGACAATGAGTTAGGATCTCAATTTTTCTGAATTCCTTTGGAAAATCAAGACAAATCAAGACAAGTGCGTCAAGAAAACCGTGGAAACCACACGTCGTTGAAATGGCAGTTCATTATAGAAGTAACTCTTTTAGCGCCTATATATAGCATAAGATTTATGTACTTTATCCTATTTCTATGATCATTGTTTGTCAATGAAATTTGCTTTATAATAGCCTTATCGTTCTAGCTCAACTACTAATTGTTGTAACTAGAAGAAATGTGATTGTCCTGTCTCTTACTGTTTATAATATGGCCAAAAATGTAATTCTACCTATCATCGATGAACTTTTAGCAAGACTTTTATTGTGATCTTAAATTATTTCTTTTTGCTTTTAGGAAATCGGTGGTTCATTCCAACACGAGCCGAGACGTTCTCTTTCGCAAAATGTGATAAGTCTTAATGATAGACTGCCTTTGGGAGATAATACTTTTGCGGGTGACGTCGCTTTTTTACAAGACTGTCAAGAGGAATTGGCATCTTCACCTGGCGTTGATAGTTATGCAAACGCTACAAGGTCTTCTGAAAATCCAGATGTTGCTGCTGAACGTGATATATCTGGTGTTCAAATTAGTTCCGCAATTCAGTTGGCTGCACCAGTATCACCTGAGGAAGGAGTTATTGAAGATATTGGTGACTCTGGTGGTCTTGTAATAGAAGATTGTTCATTTATGTCATTTTCGCGTGAAGTTGTTTTAGGATTGCAGTCAGTTAATCCACCCCCGTTGTCGTTTTTCGGTGACGATGCGGAACAGTGTTATAATGGCCACAAGTCATTTGCCGATTGCAAACTTTCTTCTCCAGAAGAGCAGAAATTACACGAAAGCATCAATAAATTCGATGACGTTGGCCACTTGGAATCGGAATACGGCATATTAACAGCCGCTGAAATCAATAAAGAGAACGTCTACGGGTCTGAAATTCGACACCAAAGCTATGTAATGGAAATGGAAGACTTTGCTGAGGATATCGATGAAAATCAGATGCTTGCACACCCTGCTCCAGAGTTAGAACGTCAAGAGTTAGAAGAGTCGTTGAGTTCACCTCCATTTTCGAACGAAGTTGCTGCACATCGAAATGTTCATCTTGAAAATGGTAAATGTAGTTTATGCGCAGTTCTCAACTATTACTGATTTTGTTTCTGATTTTGAAGGTGTCCCTAATGAGGCAGATGATGATCTCATTGCGCAATCACGTACTACTGAACGTTCTTCCAGTCCACAACGCAGACGACCAAAGCCTAATGAGTTTGTAAGGAGCACATTCATGTTCAAAAAATAATGTTTTTTTGTGTTCTTGTTCTTAAACGCTGCAAATCATTGTGTAATCTGAATGACCAGTCAGTGACACCTTTTGATTAAGTAGGAAAAGGTAAAAGGTTCATGGTTACATTACTTATTGATTTACTTTCAAGGACAAGAGCGGATACACATGTTCAACGGCTAAGTCGAAGAGTAAAAAGCAAATCTTCCATTGTCATATGCCGGTTCGTTTTTACATTTCTTCTCATGTTTGAATATAGACAGCACATTTTCTCTATATTTAAGTGAGATCTTATAGCTAAAAAGTGGAGAATAATTTTTGACATGCTCGAAATTATGTCCAGATTTCATTGAGCGGCATAATTGAATGATAGCTCTTTTGTATTTATCTTTATATAGTTGCATTTTCTTTTACAAATTATAGGAACTTCGCTATTTCAATTTGTTTTCTTACTCTTTTTCAGATCATACTATGCACACCGTTCCAATCGTCTGTTTATTTTTTGATACTTTTTGTGCCATTTCCATCTTTTGGCAATGATAAAAATTCGACATTACAAACCTGCCAAATTCTAATGGGTATTTTTGCAAATCAACTTGAGTTATCTCAACACATTAATCCAGTTAATTAGTGCATGGGATGCTCACTAGTTACTTACGCGGTGCAATGCCACGTAGGGTTGCTGATTCGACGCCTCATAAACCTGGACTAACATGCTGAAAAAGTCAGCAGATAAGTATCAAACTTGTCTGAACAATGCCTCCTTCGTGACATAACGTCTGTTGACAGTCTGTAATGAGGACCTAGATCGCTAGAGTTCAAATTGACATGCGCAGATTTTATTATGAAACGGATAGGTGTCAATGTGCTGCAAAATCTTACTAGATGTTGACAGCAATGTGCTTAGACGGACAAGCTTTTTTCTTGCAAACGAGGTGGTTACCGGATATGTTCCACAGTCGTGCATAGATGCATTGAAAGAAATAAAAGTTACTTGAGATATGAACGGCTCTGAAATTGGCACTAAAGATCACAGAAAAACCGAACCACAGAGCAAATGTGCAGCCAAATGGCCGGATTCATACGATTGGGTTACATTGTATGATAGGAGTCATATGGATTTTTTATTCTGTTCTACACGAACTTTCTTCACATTTCAATGTGCAGATCCCAATACTTCCTTATGCCATTCGCTAAGTCTCTTCGCATTCAGCCCTTTTTTTGAAATTTGCGTTTTCTTCATGAACATCGTAGGGTGCTGGTCGGACGGATTTCCAACAATCTCGAAATTAATCAGGTTAAGGCATTTATTGATAGATCGCCGGAGAATATTTGAGGGGAATAAGGGGATGAACCCCATACCAACATCTCTAACCATACGGTCAACATCAAAATTAGAGAAAACAGCAACCTTTTGAAATAAAAACTAAATTATAATCTTACAAACTCTCATTCCGACAAAAGACACCCTCCCCCTCCCTTTCTGAGGTTAAAAGTATCAAGGTGATACCATTATGTTCTGCTACTTAAGAACAGTATCAGAACGAAGAAACTTGTGCTTGAAAGTCTTCTGTAAACTGTAAAGAGGTAAGTAGCTTTTCTTGGGCCAACCTCGAAGCAACACTATCGCAGGGAAGCTAACGACACGACACAAGATGTATTACTTAGAAAGATTTGGTGTCAACAGAACAACTGTAAATGAAATGAATATACATTACTCATACGGTTTCAAATGTGCTAGTATTGAATATTTGAAACACGTACATTTGTACGATGTTTCGACTTGGAAAATCCTAGGAAGAAAGACCTAGGAGGAGAATCTTGGTATGATACTCATAATATGTTTACGCAGAACTGTGGAAAGGACATAATGTGGCGCCCACGATATGGCAAGAATCGCTTAGTCGATCACGTTCGTATCCATTGGGCAAAAGAGGTGAAACAATGCAAATTATGTGGATTTAAAGCCTCAAGCTACCGAAAGGTAAGGCCGCGTTTGTTTTTATTTGATGTTTACTTCTGCGTTAATTTTTTATTTCTTTTCCATTAGGATTTTTGTGTTAAAATTACGACATACGTCTTCGTCATCTCATATATTGTAGATACATCATCACCATAGAAGGTCACATAGAACTATGCCGTATGTAGGAGCGGTTTCGACTGAGTAAGTTTTGAAGCTTAGAATTCCTATTAGAGTACCATTTGATTCCATTGATAACATCTCTTCTTCATAAAGAACCAAAGAAGATCTAGACGAACTGCTCATTTATTGGAAACAATGTTTTCCAGGTATGTTTTTGCTCTTTTTCTTCAATTTTTTTGGACTCTTGCCATAGACCAGTTTCCAGCAATTTGTTACATACTTTAATAGTCGAAGAGATGTAGTACATAGTATTTTTGAGATTTTAAGCCTAAGCCTAAGAGTACAAAGTGTGATCTTCTTTTCGCCCTTCCAGCGATATGAAAACCTTTTTTGGAACCAAACTTCGGAATCATCTGAGTTTATGTTATCAAATAACTCACGAAAGTCTGCTAGAAGACCATCCATAAACTCTAGTCGAGCAGAAAAGACGCGTCGAGTGTGAAACAAGTTTGCAGCTATAGAGCTTTAGTAAGTGAAGAAAAAAAAAACTATGATGTGGAAATTGTCTCATTTGAAGTTATCGAATTACTATCGAAGCGCTCATGGAAAAGCGAGAAAAGTCTTGCCCACAAAGGCTACGTAAATAGTTTGCGATAATGAAGTTATGCCTTTGAAAGTTTTCGATATTTTTTGTCTCAGAAGATTGATGATTTACCGACTTCTTGTTCAAATGAGAAGTATTCGCGCCATCAGGAGTCATACATGTCATTGTATGATACATGTCATTTTGCAACTCTCTTTTCATTTTTTTTTTGCAACACAAATATTTTGTGCTGCATCACAACGATGATTACTCCGCCATAAACGTTCCATCAAGTACCAGCAGAACCGAAAATAAACTATTCTTCTCAATAACCAGCAAACGCATACACAAACACACGCGTGAACACATACATATACATATATATATATATATAATAATATTATATATAATATATATATATATATATCACCTGTATCACCTGTCGTCCCGTTGATCGTCGAGTGACTCGAGCGGGTACCAGCAACTCTTCCATTTTTCCCTATTGCGTGCAAGAGTGGCCCTGTGGGTCCTCCTCGCTCTAAGGATTCTCTGAGCATCATATCTTTCTTCAGGGGAATGAGGCCCATATTTGTTGCTGTTTTTGGCATTTCGATACCCAACGTATAGCTTGCCAGGCTCTAAACGTGGGGGCTGGGTACTCACGAGTAGCTTGCCAGTCTCTCTCGGAGGAGCGGGAGGAGCTTATTTGTTGGAGGCGACTCTTAACCGCCTCCCATGTACTTCCCAGCCGCTTGATTGCAGGCTTTTGGCCGACTTGACTCGTAGAAATAAAGTTTTTGTCAAGTCGGCGCTGCAGAAGCGGGGTTGCTCTCCCGTAAATCCACCTGCGTCTCTGGGAAGCACACGGTCGCTTTTGGTTCGCGTTTTATTCCCCTATCCACCACCTGGGGACGCGCCACGTGCCCTCGCGACTAACCGGGCGGGATCCCTCAAAGAAGGAGGTCCGTGGATATATATATATATATATATATATATATAATATATATATATACATGTGCGTATGTGTGCACGTATATATACATGTACACGCCAGGAGAGTTGCTGGTTAGCAAAAGCCAAGATTTTTCTGCTGTAAAGCTAATATGTACAAATACTTGATTCTTCAGGAAATTTGTTTGGTGTTGGCGAAGTGATCGAGAAAAAACCTTTTGAAAATGATAGTTACTTCTTACTCGAATACTTCGTGGTTGGATATGAACATCCTGTGCCCAATGCGAAAAATTAATCGAAGTTGAGAATGTGTCAGTATGATATCAAATCTCTGCCTGCCTTCAATCACCTTTCAATTGTTACATGAATAAAAGCGAAAAAAAGTTTTGAGAGCAGATTTAGCAGAAACTAAATAGATGATTTCCAAAGATACGAAAGAATCATAGCGATAATATGGTGCACCACTGCGCATATAAATGTATTGCTGTGATGTCCATCACGAGCATGTGAGTCCTTTCAATTAACGTATAAAGGCGATAGATGACCAAAGGCTCTAGCACAATTGCGTGTGGTTATGAATGGTTGGACTGCGTCTTATTTTCGTCCTTTTTGCCTCCCATAGGCCCACGTCTTTTAACCAGATAATGAATTGAGTGTGTGAGACTGTACTCTTCAGACACCTTTTAGCGCATGAGTTGGGAGAAGCACCTCGTTCTGCTAAGACGTTTCGAATGGCATGCGCGTTGTAATCTTGATGCACGATTGAACAGCCTTTTGGAATTCGCCTTTTGAAAGCCGTTTTTTTCTCTTCAATTGTTTTCTTTTATCAATTCACCGTGAATTTTTCCTGGTCCCACGTAGAATAATACACTGAAAAAGGTGCAAATAAATATTGCACTCTAATCGAACGGAACAAGGTTTTGTTTATATTTGTCAATTTGACTAGCATAGTGATATCTTGATGCGCACGGAGTTTTTTGAATCGTTATGCAGTAACAGTAAAAAGGAGTGCAGACTGAAAATATAAATTGTTGCATAAATCTTTGTTGTGGGGCGAATAATTAATGATAGGTGCTTCCTCCATAATACTCTGTCATGTCCTACTAATCTTATTGATAAGTTGCGTTGAGAAAATTTAGTCCATATCTGTATACAGATCTACCGTGTTCTCCGATTTGGAGCGTGGCCGTAACATCAATGTAGAAAATTGTCTCCAGCAATAAGGTGAGGCTCAGTGAAAGAGCTTTTCAATGAGTTATAAAATTGCTGCAGCACCTCTAAATCCCAAGCTTTCATAATTCTCTAACTTGGATCAGATCTCATTGGTAGTGAGTTCGACTAATACTAAATATAAAGCATAGTCTTCGGGTTTTTCCTACATTAACTAACCGAAATTTTTTGAATTGTTGCATCGGAGCAGTCGCTTTGAATATTTGCTCAAACGTATCAGTAGATGTTCCTATAAAGTATCTGTTGAGTAGTTTAACAAAACAAATCTGCAACATTAAGGAACTTCGCCTAAGTTTCAGGTTTATGCAAAAATACATAGATCACATAACATCATCACCAGATTGTTTGAGAAATATTGTTTAATTTTCAGTTAATCCTAATGGAATAATTAGTTCAACATATATAATTAAGAGTAACATTAATATTGTGGTTTGAAAGTCTGTGAGTATTTGAAAGTTTATAGGTGTGAGGCAAATATATAGATAAATATTAATTCAAATTCTTTAAGCTCTCAATTTACTTTCACATGATCTGTGCGTGTGTGAATAATTACAGTGGGAAAAAACAACGACTTTTGTGATGCTCAGATACTCCGTTGTGGCGATCCTCGACTTCCTTAACAGCTTACACCTCGCATTTGAATATTCATCGGAGTTGATCAAAACTCCTCTCTTGTCAGTGAGCTGTTTTCATCAGGTGTTTACTAATAGTGCGGCAATTAAATTATTTTTTCTATGCAGTATTTATTTTTAAAGTAAGTGATTTGGTTTTTTCTCTTGTAGAAAGGAACGATTTCACTAAACCATTTAGATCACTTTTTAGTTTTGTCATCATGAACTCAAAGCAATTTGTTACTGCAATGTAGAACCAAATACGTACAGTTTTTTTTTTTCAAATTAAGGAGCTAGTTCTGAAGCTATTTGACAGTGAATGTATTAGCCTTTAGGTCCTTGGTTTCCCTATAGATGTTCATTTTTTTTTGTGAAATGGAGATCTACGGTGCTACTATAAAATACATAATCCCATGGCCCGGTTTGACCCAGTCCAGCACAACAAAACCTCCTATCTATTGGAGGTTGAGAAATTGGCGCCACTTTTTTCCGTATAGTGATTTCGTTCCTTTCAATTATAAAAAGCTGGGGACTGTCTTGAATGCCCTGGCCTAACCATCTCGAGAATCTAATAATAACTGACTAGACCACGCTAAACGACATTTATGAAGAAGAACAGCAATCCTCAAAGGACGCGATGGCTGAAGTACTAGATTTCGTCTAATATAAGCGAAGTCGAATCGTGTAGAAAAGAAGTCATCATAGATTACGCTGAGTTGACTTCTGTGTGTGCAACAGTATTTTAGTCTTGTAGGTCTGTTCATGCCAACAAAACAGCTATGCGTATCTGGATACTTTGCAGTTCCTATTTAACAATGAAGTGCATAACATGCCCACTCAAGCATTTTCATCTCATGGTCTCAATGTGCAATATCGACATCATTCCATCTGAGAAACCATAGCGAAAAGTTTCATCCGAAGTTGCGAATATCATTAGAGGCGAGCAAAGCAAGATGGAAATCCTGAAACCAGTATTACCATGGACATAATGATCTTATCTAGGTGTATCACAGAGCTCAGAAAAGCTAGAACAAGGAACATCCTTGAATAGTTTGTGAAAATTCACTTCTCAAGATGCTCAATAATATAGTAGAGAGCGAACTCAACGGATAATTTCCATTATACATGCTACGTGTTGCCTATGTTTTTATCGCATTCAGTGGAAAAAGAAAGCACATGAAGTACAAATTGTGAGGGAGAAAATAGGTTACTTCTACTGTCGACCACTTTCTTATAGACCGGCTTAAATAGGTCTGGTGCTATACAAACGCCTGTTTCGTCTTATTGGAACTTATCAGTAACACCCTCCCTTGGTTCAGCCGATCCCGTGAAGCTAAATAATCCTCTATGAAGCAATGGGCGCCGGAGGATGCTGCTGATGAGTCCCAAGAGCAAAAAGAAGCGCCTGTATAGCAAAAGACCTAACTGCTCAAAACATGTTATATCCTTTTCAGATTAAATAGTTTTGAGCGAGTCTATGATAAAGCGGTCGATAGTAGAGGTATGATTTATTGCAAAAGCCATAAGCTCGACTGCCGGTTGCCCCAATGTCAAGTAATTTCATCATCTGACTTTGGATAATTCATTATTCGGCGTCTATTCCTCCATAGAAGATTATTGAGCCTTAGGGGATCGGCTGAACCGAGGAAGGGTGCTACTGGTGAGTACCAATAGGACGAAACAGGTATCTGCATAGCATAGACCTAACGGCTCAAAGCATGTTATGTCCTTATCAGATGAAATCGTTACGTTAAGACATAAATAAGAAGTCGTCGGTAATATCATTCGAAAACTGTGCTTCCAATTTACTACGATCCTCGAGTGCTTTTTGGAAAACAGAATGGATTGGCTCTCAATCGCAAAATTAATTTTGCCCTCAAGTAACGCGTGAACTGTCTGCTGAATTGCCATTGGTATTCCTCCAAACGATAGCTTTTTAACCTCGCTATAAGCATTCAATGTTTTGTGAAAATGTCAAAGCCTTTTTGAGGTTACTATGTCAGTGGCATACACACATTTCGGTGGTATCGACAGCTTCATCATTGCCACACGCCCCACGCCAAAATCTACTTTATAGCACGTATAGGGAGATATTATGGTGATAGCACGTGATATTGTGTTAAAAGGTGTTAGACATTCTCACAGACTATATTGAAAGTCGGTATACACAAAATCGAACCAGGTTGTATAGTTCTGGTTGGCGAAAACAATTCTTATATTCTGTGTGAATCTTTTGAGCTTTTCGGAGTTGCCACGTCAGAGCCATACGTACGATTCGGCGGTGTCTCTATAAAGTAAAGCATATTAAACTGTAAAGCTGTGCTATAAAGTATAGTATAGGGTTCAGTGTGAGGCGTGAGCCACTGATAAAGCGGGCGACACGGGAGACACCAAAATAGCTTGAGATATTCTCTCGGATGGAATGTTTAGAGCGACGTTTAAAAACAGTCTATGAGATGGATTTCTACAATTCTTGTATTTGAACTTAGGGAGAATATAGTTCAAACGCCGAACTTAGATGTAACTACTATGTGGAGGGAGTTCTTATTAACAGAAAGACGAAAGCGACAATGATGTGCATGGATTAAAGACGAATGGTAAAGGACAAAAGCTCTTGGCGTCAATGAGTCCGTCCGTGATGAATCATGGATTTCTCTTTATCCGCAGCATCATTCTAGTCAAATGAACGCATATATCAATTTTACAATGAAGGGCTGTGGTGTAACGATCTGTCAAGTCGGTCGTGCTACGCTCTGGACGACTCTGGTGTCAATTTGCCGACTTGGTAGAGACGAAAGGACTGGCGAACCCTGGACGCGGGATCGCACCAGCGAATACGTGTGTGTTGCTCTAGGGACTACGCCACCTACTTCTCTAAAACAAGTCTTTTGTTATTCTACGTATATGTTCAAAGCATCCATGCTAAGCGTTCATACTACTGGTGTCGCATCGGAATCCCGTAATCTTTCGTTGTTATGATCCTATTTCAGCTGAATGTTTTTTCGTGATATCAACAAATATTTTATAAAATTGATATTACAACTTGTCAAATGAATTTTGAAAGGAGTTTTTTTTCCAAATAATGTAATTTCAGAATGGTTTGAATAACCACTACGCATCCAATCAACTGTCAATCCAGATTAGCTTTTCTGTCAATTTATCATTCCCTAGTGGGTTCCTGTCGAGAAGAGATGGTATCTCGTCTCTTTCCTTTAAAATCCTCTGTGCTATGAGTTTTTTGTCTGTGCTATGAATGGGTAGTGTGCTATTTCTTGTTAATTGTCGATTCTTTTAGATTTCAGATTTTGACTCTTTCTGTACCATGATGTAATTTGTCGCGTTTTTCAAACGTACATTGTTTCAAATTTGTTATTTGTTATAATCTTGCAACGAAATAAACTGTACCATCGGAAATAGTTCAAACAGCCTTAATTTCTGATAATTCTTTTTTTTTCGTAATTGTTCTTGGGGATCTGTAGCGGTGGTGTTTTTATTACTATATACGTGCTTTTGGCGAAAAGTACCAAGGTATATTTTGCTGCGCTACTTTATGACGTAGAGGTTCTAATTAATGAAATAAGTAGCTCAGAGCGGCTTTGCATGTTACGGCAGGTAAGTTGTATGCCATTCATTCACCTGCGGTATTAATATTGACATTACAATGTGTCTTTGACAAAATTTTTCCCGAGGGATTCTCATTGCAGACTGCTTATAATTCGATACACAACGCATTCATCTCGACTATTTGCACAGATTACTAAGCTACCGATAGTGATGTCGATTGTTTATTGGTTTGATCGGAGGTCGAGACAGACCGCTTGGAATGGTTACACGGTACGCGTTTCGTAAGCAAAGGAAGAGTGTACAAAAATATTTGTGCCATCAAAATTCGTGGCGGGATCTTCACAATGCGAATCGCAGGGTTGTCTCCACCACCAAGAAGTGACGTGGAGAGACAGATTAGAGAATACTTAGTATCACACTAAGTTGAGTTGAAGTAAGCTTTAGCTCTGACACAAATGTAAAGGCATTTTTTCACTAAAAAATTGCAAATCTCTTTTGCAATACATATGTATGTATCGCTTGATGACATGCCTGTTTATAGCTAAATTCTAGTGAAATATGAATTTATTTCTTAAAGGCCTTCAAGTCTAACGGAAAGATGCTTTTTACCATGAAAATCGTGCTCTTCTGCTTCAGGAGTAGCGCATATAAACGTGAATCAGGAGCTGAATGTAAATGTCACCTTAGCATTGCTGATAAACGGGTCTCTATGAACACTTTGAAAGGTTTTCTACCGCAGATATGAGCTTCAGTAAAAACGGAAATTCAATTAGCCAGTCAGCAATTAACAACGATCATCTGTAGACCACAATCGAAACTGTTCGTCCAAAAACTACTTGATGAGATATAGGTAAGCTGAGAACTCGCAAATAAAACAATCGCCTACAGTGTCGTTGACAGTGCAACGGTAAAAAATCTCGGTAGATTGGTGTCCAATGAGTTAAATGAACAAGCACAAAGGTATCGTCAGAAAACTCCTTTAAACATTATTTCTCAAAAGAAAGGAATTCGCAGTCTCCTTGTCGTTTATCAAAAGCCGATGATATACGAAAGTCGCTGCGGAAAGATCTAGCTAACTTTTCGAGATTGTTTTAATGCTGCACTCGAATGACTGTGGATGTGAGGAGCACGCCCGCGCTTAAAAGTTATCCATGCAAGGTTTTGACGATATCCTGACCTAGATTTATCGGTGGACAGACTATCATTACCTATGCAAAGCCAGACTGAATTTGTTAGTAAAAGTACTTACAATGTCTACGCAAGCTTCAACTTTTCTTTAGAGACTAATTTAAGAGTACAAAATGATTTTGGCGAAGGTAAGGCTCTTGAGTAAAGAAAACAAAAATCCACACTTTTGCACTTTGTCTGGAAATGTAGGAAAAGATCGAGCAATCTCTCTTCTTCCCTGATGAATCACGTGAAGGGACGGCGCAAACCTTCAACGAAATTGTAGACGTCTCCACTCTACTTCCGTTTCTGAAAATTTCACTGCTAACGAAGCCGGTCTGTTCTTTAAAAATAAAAAGGCATTCTCATAAAAAGAAAACATTTAATGAGCCACTCCCTCATCCTCACAAGGATCCGACAATGGCATACTGATTAGAGCCTCAAATGCCGATGAGCTAGTGATCACACTGCTGTTCCTATGCTATTAGGTCATTCCACGAGTTTTGGCACCATTGCACCAAACACCAAATTCCTCGAGCAGAATTATTTGAGACTGTATGATTTTGGTAACAGTCAATTGCACCTTTTTGTGGAATCTTATTATCTTCAAAATGTGCTTGTGGTGGGAACAAATTTGCTTGCTAAATCATGCACGAAAGGCGTATAGGGGAAGATTCTAGTGAAGCGACGCTTGAGATTAATCGAGCTTAGAGCGATGATATGGCTTCAGAAAGGACGGCTAGGAAGCGATTCGTGAAATTCAAAGGTGTGGAGACCAGTCTGGACGATTAGTCGAGCTCGGGCCGCTCACAGGAAAGCTCTATTAATCATGCGCGCCGTTTCACTAGCATTTTCCTCTACGCGCCATTCGTGCATAAATAGCAAGCAATTTTTGTTCGCAAGACAACTCCATCTTGAGCAAGCAAGCAAGTGTATACGCAAAAGTTGTAAGAAATGAGAAATGAGCATTCGAACGGCATCAAATAATACATTACATAAATACTTCGTGACTGAAAAAATTGATGTTTATTGCTGTAATACCAAAAAGACTAAATTATCCGGTGCCCTATCAAGAATATGAAAACGCAGTAATCCAATATTAATCTGAAAAACCGTCTAAGTAAACTCGGCGTTATGAAGTAAGACCTATCACATAAATTGTCTTTTTGTATATAGCCTGCAAGAGGCTGATATGAAAGAAAGATGTAAAGATTTCGGCGTTGATCAATCCGTGCGAGATGCGCCGTGCATTCGTATTCTCCCAGCATCGTTTGAGGTGATTGAATGCATACATGGCTGTTGCATGACTCAAGGTTGCTGCTGTGTATCAAGTCAGTGCTATTAAACTCCCAGACAGGTCTGGCACCAATGACCCGAGCCCGGAGTGATGGAAAGCTTGATCAATTATGAGGGCAAGATGGAACTATCGACTTTGTCTACATGGCAGAATATCTCCTAACCGTTGCACCACATGCGCTCTTGGAAGAATGTTATTGACACTGCAGCATAATATACAATTTTTCCATATACTCCTCAACATACCCATAAAAGAGGGGGTTCGATAGGATGGCGCTGTATCGTCAAAAGTAATCACTGCCGCACTACAGGGCATATGAAGTCGCTCGAGGGTGACGAGAAAGGCATACGGATTGATGGGAAAATTTCTATCAAACCTTCGTCTTAGGGACGAAATCGTCATCTTTTCACAAAAAGTGCCATTGAAGCAGAAACGATGCTCAATGAATCAGACTAAGCGTAAAAAAGGTGGGACTACGCAAGAACACGAGACGAAGACACGGTTCATAGAAGAATCCACGGTGGCGAAGGTGAAAGGTTCAAACTGGATGGTTCTCCGATAGGAAAACCACCTCTATGCGACCTTTCACGTTCACTGGACATAATGACCACATACTAATGAGGAGATAGATGAAGAAGAGAGCAGCATGGGCAAAATCCGGGCCTTTTAAAGGAGTCATCAACCAAAGATTGTGCCCCAAATTCTGTAATCACCTTTTGATCCAATAATCTTTTCAGCGTTCTGTCATGTATCAGAGATTTGGGTTGATACTACAACTACGTCAAGAAATCTGCGTAGCATTCACAGAGCGTTTGAGCGTAGTCTTCTATCAGTCAATCGCTTCTCACGGCGTCTAGGCGGTATGGAGCAGTATCTTCGAAAACTATCCCACTTTCGCGATCCAGAAATATAAGCATCGATAGCGAAGCACAGATGGGCTGGCCACATAATAGGAAGATCAAATGGCAGCTGGATGAAGAGAGCAGTGGAGTGGACTCTAAAAAAATGCAAGCGTCCTCTTGGAAGACCACCCAAACTATGGGCGGACATGTTTGTTATTGGCGCCAACCATTTGCGTACAGCAGATGGCAGTGAGCTTGGATTTTCGGAATGGGCCTCGAGTACATTCACGCTGCTCGAAGAAGGACCACCACCATGGATGACATTTTCCGTGAGACAGAAACGACTGGAAAGCTATGCTGGGACATGCGCTAGCAATGAAGACAATCGTACAAGCATCCAAGTAAGTAACACGGTATTCCACAATCTTCGTTGATAACAGATGAGAGATACATGCCTCGCCATTTACTTGCGCGCATGCACTGACATACAATGCGTACAGAGTGTTCTGTGTCATAATCTGGCTTCTCTCGATCGATTAAGAACGAAACCTATTTTTATTAGTCGTAACAGGTACTGTTCTGTCATCGGAAGGGATATCTCAAAACGTCTTTTTTGTCAAACAAAGACTTTCCATTAGAATATTAGTAATCATTCGAAAGGCTTAGACTTGAACAATCTCAGAAATTTTGCTCTAGAAAGATCTTCCTGCAGTAGTATAGCAGAGAAATAAGATTGTGCTTCAAACGTGATCCGCATTATCGCGCAAGCCTTCACTACTACTTTAGAAATTTCTTATTCCCTTATGTAAAGAATTCTAGATTTTTCGTGATGAAATTCTACAACGAATTTTATTCTGTCGTTCTGTGAGGTTAGGTTTTCCATTTTCATTTTTTTGCTAAAGTAAACCCGCCAATAAACCTAAGCCGTAAGTAGCGAAAGCCTGTAAACGAAAGCACATGACGTGTAGAGAGAATATTATAGTATCAGAGGCATATGTTTTATCTCGAGTGCCTTTCATAGCAATGGAAAAGCCTAAACTCAATAACAAAAATTGCACTCCCCGTGTAAATTGCCTCCGCACGGTCTATCGATAGCATTTATCGATCCAAACCACTCTCACACCATGGCTGGCAAGCTATGCGAGGCGTCTCAGAAGCTCAATTTTATTTTTCCTCCTTTAGTGGAATAAATGCTCTTCTTAGAAAATAAGCTCAGTGTTGGAATCATAGGAACTTACGTTATCGAATGGTTACTAATAGTCTAGGGGCAGAACTTTTTCCTGCAAGAAAGACGCATCAGTGAGACATAAGTCTATTTTCTCTGCTACAGCGCTGTAAAAGAGTCTTCTGAGAAAAATAATCACATTTTCAGATCTACGTGATCAACGTTATCGAATGATCATTGGTATTCCAAAGAAAGAGCTGCGTACTACGAGAATACGCAGGTTTGGAACATGAATCTACTTTCTCTGGGTACACGTTGTGAGAGAACTTTTTCTTTTAAATGACATATACATTTCAAAAGTTGTGAATTTACACTATGGATTGATTATGGATGATCATAGAGTCAGATATGGGTGCTTGACCTGATATAAGACTAAATTCTTGGCTTTTTTCGCGTGACCTGATATCAATCCAAGTCTTTCGACAATCGCATTCCTCCCATCAATGCTTGACCTCTTTTCTTGTATTTTTCACTCCATTTTTCACCTCTCCCATATTTTTTTAGCATTCTTTTCTGTGTGTTCTTGTATTTAAGTTACTGTCATGTCGTTCGCTGTAATATCGCGTGCTTTTCGATCATTTCGATCTTCTAGGTCTAATCGAAAAAACACAATTTTGACGTACACCAACGGCACCTTCAGCATTTAATTCGTATTTTGACAGTTTACAAGCTTTTCATGTTGATATCTTCCATATCTCCAATTTCAAGTAGTAAGGACTTACAGGACTTTCATTTTGAGAAGTAAAATAGAGGAACCCAAAGCTCTGAAAAACTTTTTTCGAAGTAGTCATGATCAGTGCATGAGAAAACACTTCTCTGATGTACTGAAGTTAATTGTAATAACTTCGGAAGAGGACTGTAAGCGCCGAAGTTGGCTACGGAGAACAGTGCAGCTTTTCTGAACCAGACGTTATTATCGTGTCGATCTACTTCTTGATAAAATTATGTCTTCTCATTTTAGCATAGTGTCTATTATAAAGATGAACCCCTGCCCCCAGATTGCTTTTGTATGTCAATATCTGCACATCTGAATTAGCACTCGCTGCAAGTGATGACAACTACTAAAGCAACAGTTGTGTGCAATCGGTTCGTCCGCGTTCGATGATCGCCATCACACTTTCAGCTCATCCGCTCCTGCCTGCAAAATACTAGATTTAGAGTCTTGCACCATCAACGTATCCATAGATCTCCCTCATGGAAGGCTCTGCACGGTTGGTTGCGAGGACACGTGGCATATCCTCAGGCGTCGCACAGGGGAACTAAAAGTGGACCGAAAGTGACCAGCTTCCCTCAGGTGAATACTCGGTTCAAACTCTCCGTTTGTGCTGCGCTAATTTGGCTTCTTTATTTTTGAGAGTCAAATTGGCCAAAAGAATTCAATTAAGCGACTGAGAAGTGCATGGAAGGCGATTGGGAGTGACTTCCATCAAATTAGCTTCTCCGTGCCTTTTCCGGAGAGACAAGCAAGCAACGCGTGACTAACCAGCCCAGCCTTAAAAAATCAGCCAATTATACACTGGGCGTGAGAAAGCTAACCACAGAAAAATTGGGCCTTATTTTTTAGACTGAAGAGACCCCTTACACTGCAGCGTTGGAAAGATTGAGTATAGAGAAACCGATAAAACTTCAGCGCCACTCTATACTGCCAAAAAATCCAGATGAAAGTGTGAAAATTTGTGCTTTTATCGTATGGAAACCTGCATACGAAGTCTCTATAGAAGATCTGTCGTTGCAGCAAGAAGATTAAGGCACTACATCGGCCTGGCTGTGACCAGATGACGCCATTCATTTCACGCCGCCCATGACAACAGAGTAGAACTGTTCCTCGGAACATGCGATAGCAGACATCTCGGTGGAGTTGGTATTCTTATAATAACGCATTTGACCATGAACATCGATTCATTCAAAGACTTGACAGCCTAAACCGACCGCACGTCCAAGTTCGAGACGATGCGGATCAACACCATTTGACTAACGTCGATGTGTGCGCCATTCTATAACTTGCGGGCAAAACCATGCTATTTGCAAACCATATCAAAGAAACTAAGATGACAAGACAGCGGCCAGGCTAAGGAGACCATGTGAGAAAAGATAGGGTGGAAGATGCCTTTACAAGCTCGAAAACATTGTCGCTAGAAATCTAGCATCATATTTGTCATATTGAGCGAGAAAGTATGGAGTAAAGCTGTTTATTAAAAACAATAATCGGTTTTGTTTACCATTTTACTATGGCAATATCAGGTAATCTTTCTGAAGATCACATACAGACAGCTAATCACATCCAAAGAGTGATACAGAAATCCCCATATAACAACAGTTACTGAAATTGCATAGATAACAACATTACATTATGAATTGGCAGCCTTCAAAAAAAAAAAGGCAGAATAACGAAGGAATTATGATAAACCGTTCAGAAGGTTGAGGAAATGAAAGACTCATATTTAATGAGAAGAGACTAGAAATTATAGTTGCTCACGCAAAAAAAAAACTATGGGATCCACAAAAACTGCGAGGGGATAGTTTGAACGCTTAACAGCAATGTAATGTGATAAATAAGTAAAGACTTTGCTAAAACTGGATAAAGACACTCTGAACTTCGGCCTACATATTTTACGGAGTTGGAGTAGATGTTTACAATCGAACAACAAATAACCGCCTGCAACAGCTCAAAGGATTTGAGGACAATGCCCATGACCATTGTTCACCTCCACGTTTCTCGCTGCACGATCTCTGGAATTAGCAGAAATTAATGAATAAAACCGGGAATCATTCAGTCTTAGAATGACTCGATATCGTTGAGCGCTACGTAGAAAATGTAATGTGAACAAAGATAACAAAAAAAAAAAAACGGAATCTTTAACCTGCTCAAAAGGTACCAATCGCAGAAGGCTTTGTTCAGAACTGTACAATGACTCGGCTCAAACCCGAAAGAGGCAAATATCTAAATCCATTTTATAAAATAGAACTCTTTTCACTCATAACTGAACAAGTGTCGTTACTTTAGAGTTCTCTGTGCGGACTTCGTCACGTAAAGTGCACGAAGACAGCTAAGGTTTCTAGTGTTTAAACTAAGGCAATAACACTTGCCAAAATTATCACCTTGAAATGCATAAACAATGCATTCAAATCAATGATTAAACAGCGTACAGCACAATACATCAGAAAAGAAATTAAGATCTACTGACGTCGTGGTGGTAGATCCTAGCGAGATCACCCAACGTGAAAATAGATTGACGCTCAAATTTATCAGCAAACGAAGCAAGTCCTATGTTCTGTCTATTTAGCCACCTAAACATTAAAAGACGGAAAATCGCCATACAAAATTTCATTTAGGCACTCATCCCGAGAAATATCAAGAAAATAAAGTATTTGATCGCTAAGATTACATACGTTTTGATACTAGTGGCAGCAGTTGTGGCATAGATTTCGCGGAACGGATTCCCATCCACATCCAAGCAGAGCAACTGATCCAATTTATCCTCGTTTTGCAGAAGCCATAGAACTTTGATCGCTTTCCTTGCATCGTTAA
The DNA here is from genome assembly GCA_019055375.1 of Parelaphostrongylus tenuis. Lineage (NCBI taxonomy): Eukaryota > Metazoa > Nematoda > Chromadorea > Rhabditida > Metastrongylidae > Parelaphostrongylus > Parelaphostrongylus tenuis. The sequence goes on along the minus strand of JAHQIW010004848.1, from coordinate 9,949 downwards.
TCTACAGAAACAGAAGTAGTGTTGCAAAAACGGGTAAGAAGAAACGACATGGATCATTAACAAGCGATTTTCCGCATAGCAAGAAGCGAACCTACATGGATTTCTATCAGTTCACTAGTGTCGTAAGGATACTCGTGAGAACGTGTGCGCTTGCTGGTATAATGATTAGGCATCCGGGGCCTCTTACGTTGATTTGCTTGACCTAAACAGAGACTAATGGCAATGTAGAAACTGAAAAACATTACTCAGTCAGTAAATAACAAAGCAGTATAGCGCAATAATTAGAGGTGCTCTGCAACATATACGTCAATCGATCGATGGTTCGATCCCGCGCCCAAGGCTCAAAAAGCTTTCCTCCACGGTCCGTAAACTGATAAATCTGTCTGGATGGAAAGCAGCACTGACTTTATATATGATCAGGTCATCGTGACTCCATGTAAAGGCCAAATAGAGATAGCTGTGACCTAAGCTATATTGTACTTGTTTTTACAAATATCATCTCAGATCAAATTACTCAAGAAGGCGAATAACCTCAAGCAAAAACACTGTCGTTTGATGAATGACGTTGGAGATGAGAGTTCGCCGACGAGTGACATGTTCACATGGCAGTAATGCAATTTTGAAGGAAACCAGGGCTATAGAAAGGTAGGAACAATTACAACAGGAACGATTTTCGATTGATTCCAAAAATCTTCTGATATTTTCTCAGGAATGACAAATGCTTCTGATGTAGTTCATAACAGCTACAGGACGCTGACGCGACAATTATAGCTGCTTCCGCCACTATAAGAATTGTATGTGGTTTTTACAATGGATATTTTTGTATTCGTTATTGACATGTACCTATTTCGAAGCTATATCAAGCGCTTGCAACGATTTTCTATGCGATATTCGTTGTCGAGCTCAATTCACATAGGCTCTTAGTCTTGTTGAAGAGATCCTCTTCTGCAGTGAGAATCGCCTCGTTTGGCTTCATGTGTTTTCACACAAACATCAAGTAACAGCTGAAACCATAAATGTCATCTGAGGGTTGTCTATATACGGGTTTTCGTACATATTTGGAAGTTCTACAGGGAATGTAATCTTTTGTGAGATATAAAGCCGCATAAGCGTATCACTAATTGACAACAACCATTTAAAGGACATAATCGGAGCTATTCGTCACAAACTACCTAGCGGGTTATAGAAAACTTAAATCACGACGAGGCAATCGTCTATTATTTTGTAGACATTAGAACTGTAAAAGCTTGGGCAGACGAGTGTAGAATGAACTAAACAAACGGATATGAGACAGTCGCTAGGAAATCTCCTCTAAATTCCTATTACAGAGCAAAACGGAACTCATTCTCAATTTCCTTAAAGGACACTCAGTCCTATACGACAACAGACGAGGTTCCAGAAAAATCTCTAGAGCTGAATTCCTATAACAACGTCATTGTAGCCTACGTGAGAGTTAGCCAACTGCACATTCTATGTGTTATGGGCAGTTCATGATAACCTCTTCTATTTTATCAGTAGACGTGAGCGGACTTCATTTATGCTGAGACAAATTGGAAGCCAGTAATAAAACTAGTTTCAATGTCTCCATAAATTTGCAATTTTTTCCTTCCCCAAGGGCTAAAACAGAAAGACAGTGCAAATTGACGACAGTAAGGTTTTAGGAAAGTAAAAAGAAGTGTTTCTACCGTTACCGATTATTTTGAGACTTGAAGAAGGTTCGAATCTCTCATCTTCATTGGATGCATCACGTAAAGGGTTGGCACAAACTTTCAACGAAATCCTGAACGTTTCCAACTGTCTCCCGTCTCTGGAAAAAATTAGTGTATAGAATGTTGGTCCGCTACCTTCAAACATCACTGCTCTATAGGAAAAAAAATCTTTGGTGAAGGTATGGCTTTAAGAATATCACATTGGTAAACAGAGTATGGTCATAGAATTTAGATGAACTGATGAACACAGTGCCATTTTGTCGATATGTTAACCCGCATGAGGACAGAGTGTCTCTCTTCTAGCACACAAAAATTTAGAGGGCTTTGTCGCTGAACACAGCTATTTTCCTAAACTTCTTCTAAAGAATCGAAAGTTTAACTGTTGGCGATTTCAGCATTGTGCCTGCTCTCTAAAAAGACCTTCTCACTGCTCTGCAGCAGCGAAACTAAGATCACGTTTCTCACCCGACGCGCATTTTTTGCTCAGCTCGGGTGTGTGGACAGATCTTCATTGGAAGTTTAGTGACCATTCGATAGTAAAAATCATGGTAATTCTGACACTAAAGATGATTTTCAAAAAGGATTTTATACAAAACTACAAGGGCGAAAAGAAGATCATGTTCACCTTATAAGTTTTCTCTGCAAGTAAGAGTTATAAGTGGACTAAAACATATGAGCGCGTGAAGATGATTGTAGAGAATCGCGCCGCATGGTCAATTAAGTACGGTCCCGACCGGGTCAGTCGATGCCTTACTCAAACTATGAAAACGCAGTTATTAGATTTAAATTGAAAGATCGACACTCAGTAAGACCCGATATGAAAAATGAACATTTTCTCGCTCATTCTCATATGAAGCTTACGTGAAGATGGTATCTTTCCAAAAATAATGGCAAACATTTCAGAGAATTCGCTTTCCTCAGAGCTGAGACGTACTATATTATACTTTGTCTACGTTTTCGGTTAATACTTCACATGCAATGAGACTTTGTACATGCAATGAGAATCTTACACAAAATCATTTCAAAATTCTAGCTTTCATGTAGGAAATCACCACTAGATTGCTATTACAGGAGGTATGATCGTGCTGTTACCTGCAGTAAAACTTAGCCACCATTCCGAAGAAGATATACCCGCCTTGAGCAATCATTATATTTGAGAAAAAGGCAGTATCTGAGGTAATCATTTGAGTGCCTTCAATTTAATACGACTCCTCTTCAAATTTTATTGTGCGTATCTCAGCTCTGGCATTCAATTTATCTCTTCGTAATCGTGGCTAGATCAAGGAATTCGTCTTATTGGTGAATGTCGTGGATCATTTCGTACAGGTCTCCTTGCGATCACGAGGATAGCCAGACTGGGGCATTCAGATGTGCGATTATTCACCAACTGCCGGAGAATACTGGAGGAGAGGGTATGCACCCCGCGACGAGCATCATTGCCCACTCGGCCATTGACCCCTCCTTCCCCACCCACTCAACATAACGTCCAAGCTAAACACAACAGTTAGCTGTTTTTCGCATAGTAAACCCTGCTGACACTCGTATGCCGTGGAGGGAATCTACGAAGCAACTTATCCGACGAACGCCTCAACGCATCCGTCGGACTTCTCGACGACATTGCGTCGAAATCACCTGGAAACGATCTCAGAAAGACTTACAGCCCTTCCAGTATGAAGGTGAGTTGGATCGGACGACGGTTGATGCCACCAGAACATGAGCTGAAGCACGTGAACAAGAAGTTGGTCGTGTCGCACATCGGAATACACAAAGCGTAATTTTCATTGGCATCGAAATATTCAGTCTCGGCATGCTCACATCTCACAAAATGCATTTTCACATCGCTGCCTGAAAATCGCATCTTGTTCAGAAATTTCTTAATCTAGTGTTTTTCAGCACTGACATAATGTTATAAATATACATCTGAGAATATTGAGTGGTGTACAAAACACTTAAGCCCAGGCGGGAGTTGAACCCGCGTTACACCCATCCGGGGTTCGTTCTACCACTATACACCACCGAGGCTATCGCTTTTCTATCTATTAGCATTGAAGAAAATATCTCACTTTGTAGTTTATGAATAGCTGTTCAACGTATGATACTCACCGTCCTTCACCAAATGATTCGCACAACGTTCGACGGATTTGCCTACGTATCTGTTTTCTGCATACTCAGCACGAACACGTACACGCGATCCAGGATCGCACATTTCCGGAAAGGTAAACGTGAACGGGATCATCACATCCGCCTTGCAATACAAAGTCCTACCATTCTTCGTCATGGCTCCCTGAATATTCTGAAACTTTAGCAGTGCAGCTCATTGAAAATAAGATCAACCCACGCCACCTTACAAGGACGCTGGAGTCTAAAGGCTCCCCGCCCATCGAAGGTGACAATCAGCTGGCCCCTCCTCTGTCCCACCCGAGATATTGTTTTGTTTTCATCTTATCTTTCAGGGAACTTAGCGATGAAATCACAATCTCAATAAAAGCTGGTGGCCCCATCTTTTTTGGGTCCCACGGAAAATATACACCGAAACAGGAGCATACAGATAATGCGCTCCAATCAAATGCTCCCTTTGGACAGGGCGGAAACGATAGCCACGGAATGTGAACTGCAGACATTTCCTGACTACCGTTTCTTTAAATTTGTGACTATGGATATTGAGTAGGCACTTAATAATGAGGACTAACGCAAGGAAGATACTGAGCAAGTACTGAACAGTACTGAATAGGTAACCAAAGGCTTCTAGCGAACGAACCCCAAAAACGTAATCCAGATTTTTCGAGGATTTCGTCTGCGGAGTCACTGCTACGGCGAACCGCTTGATGCCCCTGTAATCACTATTATGGCCATTCAGATCACCACATGTCTCATCAGACCAAGAAAAGAGATCAAAAAGTACAAAAACTGACTTGGAGCCATTGCGATCCAACTGATGGTAAACGCTGTTCTGTGGAGAAGTAAGAACGGCAGCGTCATTGGTTTGCGTATTGCCCATTTTTCGTATTTCGCGGAATTTATCACCACTCTGTAAATAAAGAAACAAGCATAATTAGTTAGATGACAATTTACGACGACAAAAACCACTGCGGACAATCATCGACTCAAAACATCGGCAGTTCTGAAGAAGGCGAAGAAGTGGGAATGTCGTTGTTAAATAGATTTATTCTTATCAACTCCGTGTTACTGGCTCAATCAACAGAGAATGTATTACTTAATTAGCATCCAGTTGTAAAAATTTATGCAATTACAACAATAAAACTGGAAATCGGTAGCAGAAAAGTCGCCATGACGAGTTAGGAATTACGTCACGGAGCGAAAATGAGCTCACAGGAAGCTGTGGAGACGATAAACAAGTCTTGACAAATCCACGACGACGGATGTGGATTCTGTCATGTCCAGACGTGTCAGAAAGAGAGAGCGTTGTCGATATCGTCGTATCGATTTCAGGAGGTTTTCTTAACTCGAACCATGCATATGCAATCGATTTCAATCGAAAGCAGATTAAAGTAGGAGTGATGGGACCAGTAGAGCCGTCGTTAACACTTGATAATTACTAAAAAAAACGACCCTATTTTGAATAGGTTCGACGGTACTTAGCTAAAATTGACTGTTATTCAATCTTGATTACCATGGTTAATCATGGTGCGTGCATGGCGCATAGAGATCTCTTACAACAAACGTGTGGTCGTCTTTTCAATCTCGACCCTAGGGACCCTTCCAGTACCGAGGCCAAACACATGCGCTTTCCTGAAATTATTCAGAGATAAAAGTGAGCTTCATTTCCATGACTCCAACGGAGGCCCCTGATACAATAGCTTCAGGAAGGACGTGTACGGAGAGGCTGCTAAAATCTGAGATCATTTTAGGCGACCTAAACTACGAAAAACCAAGTTGACGATCTACACCTATAAGGTGCTGAACTGACTTCGAATCCCCTATAGAGGAACGCAGGCAAGAACGATAGATTTCACGTCATCGGAATAGATGAGACGAGAAGAAAGATCCCACTTCACCCGTCCGTGACGCTAAAGAGGAAGTATCCCTCGGAACATCTGACAGAAGAGGAGTCGGCAGCTTTGGTATTCTCGTCAACACGAGTTTAGCCATGACCGTTGACTCACACGAACAAGTAATAAGCCGGATGAGATGCTACGGTTGAGTGACTACTGATCAATCTACCCTTCATTCACCAAGCCGAACACCTAACGTGTCTGACCAGCAACCGATGGAAGAGTCTTTGCCTAGTGAGTTGCTCCTGATGTCAAACGCACAGCAGGAACACCACGAAGCCGATAGCCAGAGTTTCTTACAGAACCCTGGACGATACTCAACGACTAGCCTACAAAGAGCAAAACTAAGCCAGCGACTATTGCAAGCAAGATAAAAATGGACGGTAGGTTGACTTCCATTCGAGTTACTTGACGACCACTGGTGCGGTAGGTAATAAGGCTTTTGCATCAACACCTCGGATAGTGGAGACTGAACACTCACTCGCAGAGAGATGACCACTAATCATAACTATGCCTTGTCTTGTAGCGATCTCCCAAAGAATGAGAAGAAAGAGCTCCTTTGTAAAAGCGAAAACATGAAGCATCTCCATCAAACCTTATTTGACGTCTGCTGCTCCATTCTCGTGTAACTGTTATTTGTCCGTTGATCCGTCGGTGGAGCCTGAGTCACCCTCAAACAGATAGTTTTCTCTACTTAAACACTAAAACAGAAAAAAGTGTACAGAGATCTCAGGACTAGCTCGCACGATAAAAAAAAACCCTAAGCTTCTAGAATTCATTCCTATTTCAACACTTTTTCCACTGCCTCTCAAGAATATTTTAGAACTATCGATATCATTTTATTCGGCATTTTCTCATTATGTCGCATCAAAGGCTTAAACCTGGGGAAATCTGAAATGTACTTGATTCAATCCTAAAAGGCCTTTTTATACCGCTGTTGCACCGAAAATAAAAATGTATTCACACACCTTGCAATTTTTCGCGCTTATATCTCGTGGTACAGAGCTCTTCCCTAAGACTACTAATAACCATTAGATAGCGCAGGTTCCGAAGATTCCAACACTGAGTTGGTCCCTTGAAAAAGCCGTTTTACCACCGTGTAGCAAAGATAAGAATTCTGAACTTCAAACATGTCGCATTCCTTGTCGGCCATGATACACGAGTGACTGTGGATCGATAACGCGATCGATCAATCGTGCAACACGACTCACTTGTGGCGCACGATGTTTGATAGAAACTCCAGAGTTTTTCCTTCACTACAAAAAAAAAACTTTGGATGAAACAAAAAATTCTGATACTTCAAGATTTCTCTATACGTTCATATGCTTTTAGTGCATAGATTAGGCTGCTTAGGCTCAGGCATTTCAGCGGGTTCATTTGACATTATGAAATGAAAATGAAAAACCTAAGCCCACAAAACGATAGAACAAAGTTTTTTCTACATTGGAAAACAAAATTATCAAGATAACTCTACGAAACGGAGAAAAAAAATGTCAAGAAAATTACGAAAATACGTGCAGTAGCGTGATGCGTGTGAAACACGATTTTAGTCTCAGTGTTATGGCGCTGTGAAAAGGCTTTTCCAAGAAGCAGGCATATTTTCTAAATAAACGAGATTTGAGTTTCCGGACAAACTAAAAATCTGGGTGGAAAGTCTTCGTCCAACACAAGGAGGCTCCTTCAAAAACCCTTTCTGATAAGAGGAATTACCTTACAACATTTTACAGCGCAGTGTAGTTAGAGTCGTTCTTTGACACGTGGTCTTCTCTACTTATATGCTAAACGGATTGAAAGAGGAAAAAAACAGGCTCAGAAAAATTTTTGAAACAAAGACTGCGAGTGACAAAGACACCCTTGTGTATGCAAACACATACCATTCGAGCACATATTTTCGAAGGATATAGAGGCCTTATAGAGAAGGTGGCTGGCCCTTAAGTCGTAGATAACTAAGGACTTTCACCAAAGCCTTCTTACTACGGCCTCAATTCGGTATTTAGCATTATAAGATAGACATGTTGAGTTTCTAAACCTCATTTCTATCTTGACTCTTCTTCTTCTGGCACTCAACAAAGTTGTAGAGCTATCGATATCGTTGTAACTAACATATATACGACCCAAAACTTGTTATGACTATACCAGAAACTCCTAGTTCTCCATCTGCTTGTCTTTCCTAGATTTTTTGGTATATGAAAGACCAGATACTTATAGTGATCAACAAAAAATCCAGTTTGAATACAAACTCTTTCCCACTGTACCCTGTCAATCTTATGCTCAGACACGCACAGTCAGAGCATAGACAATTTAAAAATGTTTCAAGCAGTTATATACCCACTGATATAGAGTGATATGCAAAACATGTGACCCCAGGGGGAGTTGAACTCGCATTCCGTCCGTACCAGGGGCATGCGCTACTGGTTCACCACCAAGGCCACAGCTCTGCTACCACGCTTCACCAGTCGGCTCAAAGAAAACTATCCCTTACCGGACTATAAAGAGACGAAAGGTTTGGTGTGAAGTTTATAAGCAGTGTGTCAAAGCTGGAAAGGTTACAATTCAACATCCGACATTTCATGACTTCTCATCAAAAAGATGTGATATACTATTTTCAAACTATATGATTTTTTCGTAGCACCATAACAGCCTTTATGGAAATGTTAGATATTTCCCTTTAGAAAAAGTAGACAAGTTTTTGGAAATGGCATTCGATTAGTGAAGAGCAAATCACTCATGAGCGATACAACTTCCCACATTAAACGTGTATTTTCTTCTTCAAAGACAGAACGAATACGTGAGAGAGTAATTTTGCCAAATTGGCTAATCCACACTTTTTTCAACTCACATGTCAAGGCGTTGATGCAGGTTCAAACCTCACAAACTAAGAGTACAAGTCAGTGTAGAAGAGGATAGCCAAGTGACATGGATGCCGTTGATCAAAAATACGACCCCGGTTCGACTATGATCTTGGCTCATCGAGGCTCTCATTCTTACGTCGTCAAGAAATTAGTGCTAGACAAGCCCGGGAACAGCTCACTTCTTGTTATCCAAGTGGAAACAACCTAGCTCTACTATTCCCAGACCTAACCGGTCGACATCCGTGGAGCCAGAGGCGTGTTCAACGACCCCACTCCCTTTGCCTCGTGTGTGCGCCGACTACAGCTACTTTTCGTTGCAGCACCCACAGCTAAGTTTTGGAATGATTTGCGTGCGATCCGCGCCGGCGTACTGACTGCTGTTTCTTGATGTCGGCACCAATACTTAGCTACGGGTCCTGCAACGAAAAGTAGCTGTAGTCGGCGTCCCTTCGAGGCAGAGGGGATGAAGTCGTTGGACACGCCCCTGGGTCTACGGAAGTCAACCGGTCAAAAGAAAAATTGCGTAGACCAGCATGCAGGAACATTTATGAAAAAGAAGATGATCCTGAAGCAACAGCCAAACCCATGCTTAGTAAACCGATCTCATATAGAAAGTGGTAGGATCTGCACAACAGATGTGAACGAGTTTTATCAAATAAAAAAATGAAAGATAAATATCCTACACTCCAATGTTAGGCCTAACGTCACACTTACTAAGCACGTGGGTTCATTTAGTAACAAGAAGTCGATTAAAATGAATGACCCACCAGCTGAGTTCTTTGGATGATCGTGTTATCATCATCAATCGCCCAAATGAATGACGTCGGACGGGTCTCCATGCTTCCGCTCGCCAGCTCGAACCACAAGCAAATGAGGACGACCTCATGCCTCACCTCCTCGTCAGAATCCGCCACGTGCTGACATGTCACGCATATCACACTGTCAGATAATGTTTGAACATGTAAAGCCACTGCCTGTTTCACTGCTGAGATAAATACTGACTGAGGCCTCAATCGACCTAGACTTCAGAATTTACTGATCCGTCTTCACGGTTTTTTTTTCTCACTGTGCGGATCCCAGTACTTCCAGCATTCAATTCGTTGTTTTGTCTGCTTTCTGAACGTCGTAGAATAGTTGTTCGGGCATGCTTCTTTGCAGTCTCGAAGATAGCCTGGCTGTGGCGTTCCAGAAGGCGATGTTTGACTGCCGGAAAGGTTTAGGGGGATAGAGCTCGACTCCACGCGTGCCGCGACGAGCATCACAACCAATCGGCCACGGCACCACCAAAATCGTGATGTAAAAGGGAAAAGATAGACCTTTCGACGCTGATTGATCCTTGAGGGAAGCGTCATGCATTCGCCTTTATCAAGCTCAT
>JAHQIW010004847.1:0-13529 GCA_019055375.1 Parelaphostrongylus tenuis | reverse complement strand
TCGAACAAAAGGAGTGAAAAATAATCAAGTTAGTGCGCCGTGAGTTCAAGTTCGGCTACACCACCGCCGTGCTCTGCGATACAGACATGCTCGTTTGTTTCACCCTCTATCCCAACTCCAGCAAGCTTTTCATCCCTCTGAGATCAACAGGTTTGTGACATACTTGTCTGGGAGAATATAAAGAATTTCAACTTTGTTACCGGTAGATCCGACACTCATATCAACTTGTTGATCTTGCATTTAATTACCTCAGTGATGCTTAGCGGTGTGGATTGCTTTGCACACCTTAAGAATTGATATGTGTTCCCTGGCTTTCCAACATTGAAGTCCAATGGGATGTTCATTCTCAAATCCTCAAAAAAGCTTAGCGATTTCATCTGGGAGCTCATCTCACTGTGAGCTGGACCACCAATCCAAAGCCTCATGGAGGAGACCTCATCACCAGTAATTAGGTCTTTTTCTATCAAACAAAGATCTTTGTGTGTCTTATTTGGTGACTAGTAAAGCTCAAGCACATCTACATTAGGCTTTTATAAGTAATAAAGTTATTCGGATGGAAATCGTGATGAAGCCTTTACAGTTTTTCATGAATAATCTATTATCTTGCACTGTGCACTCTTTTCAGAATGATTGGTCGTGTCCTACTAGTGTGCAACTCTGTGCTATGGTCACTGAAGTTATTAGATTATTTACGAGTTTTCCGACAATTAGGTCCTTATATAACCATGGCAGCAGAAATGGTCAGTCCTTAGGATCATTTTATACTTATTTACTCGACCCAGCTGATTGTGCTGTTAACTTTGCTGTGGGGCTTTGTAGGATCTAATGTCACTTAAAATATTCTAATGTTCACTCTCATGCTTACATCATTTTTCCTATTAAGCCTAAGATTATTTTAGACGAGCAATTCTTAATACATTCGCAATCACAGCAATCTCACTACGCTTTGAGCAAAGTAATCCATCACAATGTGGCTTGACATTGCACTCAACTTAGCTTGTAATGGTTACTTGAATATAAAATGCTCATCTTATAACGTTTGTCACACGGGATTTCCTTCCATTGATGTAGATCAAAACCTCATACTTGGTTAATCAAACCTTTACGCTTATAATATAGCGCAATAATAGCAAGGCAGGCGATATCAATGGAAGTACATACAAGATAGACAAATGGTACTCGATCAATAGTTGGAAATGTCAGAGATAAGCTGTTATATTGGTAGCATGGAACAAACTTTTGAATTTTGCGTGTTAAATGTAATGAGGTGCAATTGGCATGCACAACAGGACCTCTGCTCAGTCAGGAGATGGGTTGAGAGCAGTTTGATAGGACGTGATTTGATGACAGAAGTAAAAAACATTTCTCATGCCCACGTTAATTTGCTAATTATGGGAACGAATAGATTCCACATGTTACTGCTTATTTTGATACGTGTGAGTTGAGATATTGAGCTGGCAGAAGTACGAGAAGTTTGTCGATCAGCCAATAGAGATAGCAAAAGTGTGTTACTGCCGAGTTGCGATAGCGATATGTGCAAGAACGAGAAGTTATTGACTGAGAGATTACACAACATATAAATACATTGAAGGATGTCAATAAGGTGAGCGGAGAAGGGTCGTCTGAAGGCAAACGGCACTGCTGTGGACGTGACTGTTTGCTAGTCATCCTGCACGTACTGATATGTACATAATGAACAAGTCCTGTACGAACCAGCCGCGAGTTAAAAAACGTGGGCCGGCTGGTATAACTCATCGGCAGTAAAATGAATCGATTATGATGGTTTTCTACAAGTAGTACTAAGGATAAACAAATGTTTTGGGATTTTTTTGCAATCCGTTTATACACGAAAATTAGCAGCGAAAACAACAGTAAACTATTCTTTGAAGTAAGCCATTGTCCACAACTTTCTGCAATCGGTCTAAAAGATTTTGGATCTGCTCGCAATTGTTGACATCGGTCTACTGCAAAACCTCAAGTTCTCCAGTCAAATCATAAGTGCTCGGTGAAGGCTCAGCATCCAAAGAGGCTTGCAAACCACTTTCACCCAAACAAATAGCCAACTAGAACGAGGCATCTCTTCGGGATTGCTATTGCCTTCTTTGAAAAGCTCCAACCATCTCCCTACAGTCGATATTTTGGCCGTGCCAACACCTTTGCCCTTTTCAATCTCATCTACGGATCTAGAAATCGTTAAAAGCCTTTCTTCCGATAATGGTAGATCACACACACAAACAATACTGTTTAATAGGCATTCGAAGCCGGTCTTTCAATGAACTAGATAAATAAATACAAAACTATCAATAGAAAGCGACACAAAGATGTCAAAAAATGAAACTTTCAAAAACTGTAGTGTTTATCAGTGATCAGTAATTAGTAAAGGCTGAGAAATGATTTTATGAGGTTGTTCTCTAATCTTCGGCTTGTAAAGTGAGAAAAATAGCTTTTGAAAACTCAATAAGGGCTTAAGTAGCCTAAAAATATTCTTTAGGTCATATTTGCGTGCAGCGTGTCGCAAAATCTTCACATATGGTTGCAAAAAGTCTGATAAAATAAAAATCGCGTAAGTGCACAGGTATTAGCAAACACGAGCAAGTTTTTTTCTTTGCTTCGCTACACGGCGAATCCTATTGTTTTGAAGCTGTCATGTTCGAGTCCAGTCCATGGTTTCTTACGTTTTGAGATTACATCCAGTATGACTCAATATGGGGATCATAGACATTTGCACGCACCGAGCACTCTTTGTGAATTCCAAAAACATTGTTTGTTTTTCTTAAATTTACAAATTAAAGCACAAATTCAAGACCACAGTAGAATTCTGGAAAGCTTACAGACAGTTTTAGAATGAGAAGGCATAGATTTAGTTATGTTCGTCAATTTTCAAAATATTGAAGTGGTAGTGCTGCCCTGAAAGAACTACTGGATATTGAAAGACCGAAACTCTCGCGCTCGAGCTAAAAAATGAATGACTATGCGCAAACTGCTTCAATTTAAACTCACACTTCAGTTTCTTGCAGAAATTTAGAATACCGCTTATCTTTAGAATATCTCAAAGATTTATCTGCTCTAGATTCCTCGAATGCTGCCGATATTATCGATGGTGTTCGTCGCTCTACTAGCTTTCGGGTTGATTCGTCAAGCTATAAACGTATCCATACGAGAATTGGAGTTGGCTGCTTGTGCGGAACATCTTTTATAAACCATCTTTTATGCTTTATGGTGAGGTTTATGCAGCCGAGATAGACACATGTGGAGACGGAAGTGGGTGATATACGAAAAATGTAATTCACTCGTTTTGGAATTAATGTTGAGTAGTTTTTCAGTCTGGAGCGGATATGGAGATCATAGCTCTGGTCCATCGAAAGACATTGGTAAGTCAGCGAAACAAAGTGCTAAACTATGAAAAGTTTGGAAAATCCAAGCGAAAGATTGAAAAGATTTCAGTTGAAGGCAATTTGTTCAGCAAATGAAAACATTCCAACTGGCAGGAAAGCACATTTTTGTCAAAAATTAGTTATGTAGCGTAGGAAAGAGTGGTGGCAAAACAGGCGTTGGCAGTGCAATTGGTTGGTACGCGCCCCCGGAAAGGATGAAATGCTGGTTCGGTTACCGTCTGACGTCAAAGTCTTGCACATTACTCAGCTTTATTAGGTGTATTTTCGACACAATACCAGCGCTTAAAAATTGGTTATATAAAGAACATTACTTGCTGAACATCAATTAGTTAATTCATGATTTCCTCCAAAACTAATTCGGGTCGTATAACTCTAAGAATTGCATGGCCCTTAGCGCTCATCATTTCTCAAAATGGGGAGTTTAAAAAGAATTTATCTCAATTTGTTCCATGAAGCGGGATTGTCATAAGATATAGAGCAGTCGTTTCTAATTCATGGCTCTCTGATAACGAGAGAAACACGACAGAGAGGCAAACTGGGCGAGCTTCCACGATGGAAGGCGTGGACGCCCGGCAGCGAAAAGGTATAGTCTTGATTTAAGCCCATACGTACGTCAAGCTCTAAGTTTTGCCCGTATCTCGGAGTTTTGTGATTCTATTTCACACCGTACCCAGCTGTTAGAATTGAATTTGAAAGTAAAAAGTCCTATTCGTTATTCGACTGGAGCAGAAGTCCATTCTTCGAATTTGGCACTGTGCTTGAAAGCGTTCCTCCAGGATTAGTGTTGCAAGGCGTGAAGGTCGAAATCTTTATTTGTTAGCTACATCATATTCATTTGGTGATAACATTGTCCCTCATCTAGCATTAATCAGGGTAATAAATGCTGGCTGAATTTTTTAAAGCGTTTATTCAAAGGTCGCTACTTGACTGTAATACTTTGTTTATAGTAGAACGATTCAATTCTGAAGTTTCATCAATCGGTACCATTGATTTGCGTTTAGTGTAACACATGTAGGTAAAATCAGAACAATTAGAGAACTACAACTGATGAATGATATGAAAGGCATTCGCGGTGGCCGAGTGGTTAGCGATGTTCGGTGCGAGGTTGATCGACCTATGAAGCCATTGGTAAACGTGTTCTTCAATAAACTCTATTTCAGAAGAAAATTGTGTGCCAGGATATTTCATAGCTCCAGTTTTTATGACTATATTTATGCTAATTTCCAATGTGTTGCTAATGAATACAATGGTAGCATGTGGCACGTACGTGTTCGAGCATAATGTAGACAATACTCAGGAGATTTGGCTTTTCGAACGGTACAGTCAGGTTTGCGTGCATCTTCGATGTTATGATTACAAAATGGAACCTGGAAATTTAGGTAAAAGCACACATTCAAAGATGAGCGCTGTTCTTAGTATAGAAAAAAGGGGTTGCCTCTTTCCTTGCTGTTCTCTTTTGTCTGAAAAATACAAGATTTTTTCAAACCTCATTTGAGCTCAAGCTCTTTGAAAATCTACAAGCTTCTTTGCTTACTTTTTGCATCAAGGCTCGTCTTTCGTTGGTGTTTGCAATCCTCGTATTCACTTGGAGAACTTTGAGAATTTTGAACTTCAGCTTCTCTTTCCCTAGAGACTTTAATTTTCAATAAATTTAAAACTGAAAAAAACTCTTTCAACAGCTCTATGTAGCTTCAGAACGTCAGATTACTCTCACTTCATAATGATAATTTCATTCTCTGCTCTGGAAAATGGAAGAATTGTGGTCTGTTGTCGGAAAGCAGCTCCATTACGAACTCGCTTTCTATAAGAGTTCAACGAACAGAAATTGGCTGATAAAGTGAAAATCCTTTTTCTTGAAAATTTAAAGATGAGTGGTGAATTTTAATGTTGGAATGCTGTTTATAATCTTCATAATTCACCTACTATAATTTCATATAGTAGTTAATTTATAGCTAATTTAATAAATATTTGCTGGAGATCATCACTAGTCAGATTACTATGAAAATTTCATGACAACATAGATTGTTGTGCATTATTTTGAAAGTAGACATGTTTTAGGTGATGGAATATGACAGTACGCCATTCATTCCACCTCCATTCACGATATTCTACCATATTTTCTGGCTATTTCGCTGGATTCGAGTGCGGAAATTCTCGAGAAAAAAATCTTCTTGATGCTTCATTGAGTGATTAATTTTTTAAGTTTATTTTACCGTCAAAAAACCTTCAAATGAATCCCATCATATAAAGTAAACTTTTGCTTGTAAGAAAAAAAAATGAGAAACAATAACATTGTTTCCTGAAAGACAAGTAAGTCTTGAATTCTCAATTTTCAGTGAGGTTAAAATGGTATTGTTTTGGCTTAGAAAGAATTTCCCACGCATTTTCGGAAAAAATTTGATTTAGATAGTACCTCCAAAGTCAACTGTTTTCTGAACCTCGCCTAGAATTTTAATACACCTTGACAACAATCTGAGCTTTTCATGAGGTCTGTTAAGCACTTAGATAGTGATAGACGTACGTTTTGGCCCTTCAGCCTAATCAGTAGCACGGCTCCTTTCGGTTCAATCAATCCAAAACGTACGTCTAGCATTATAAAGTGCGATAAATGACCTCATAAAAGGCTTAAATTACGTTGTCACGATTGGACAGTATTAATGTAGACATGTCATAATCACCACAACGCAGTTCCAAAAGTTCTTCAACAATTTTCAACTTCTTATGAATTTTAGAGCTCTTCTTGACCGAAGAGCAAATTGAGAAGATTCATTCATTTGAAGAGGAGTGTATAGAAGATATGGAAAAGGAAAAAGGATATACTGAAGCAGAGCTCAAATGATGAGCGAATCCACCACGCAGCTGAGCGTTCAGATCAGATATTAAATAGGTATACATATAGCTTTTATGAAAATAGGCATTAGGGTAATGCTACCACCACTAAAAAGAGTCTTCCAGTATTTTTAAATCTATCCACAATTAGATACCCATTGATGTAGAGCGATGTGCAAAACTTGATACAGATAAATGCGCTGTAGCGTGAAAAGAGCGATGTTGTAAAATGGGCGTCGTAGTGTAACGGATAGAGCACCGCATTCTTGTAGAGTGAGGTGCAGGTTATAGTCTCGCCTGACGCGAAAGTTTTGCACATCGCTCTACACCAATGGGTATCTAATTGTAGCATCATAAACACCGCTAGAAGCGGTTAAATAAAAGAATTTCGTTTTATCCACAATTTTTGTGAAACAATTTTTGTACAAGCAATGCTATCAAAGAAGTTCATTACCATGTCCAACGTTTGTTTTATTTTTTCCTTTATAATATCTTAAAAATAATTTGACGAAAACGAGTACAACGTGAAGCGGTTAGATCGCAGTGCTTACTCATTAAATAGAATGCATTTTAGAGGTTCAATTCTACTGTTGAAACTACACCTGCCAATATTTTTGGAGCGCACATGATTCTTACGTCGTACATGATGAAATTTTTGCAGCTGAATATATTTTAGGCTAACTATTGTTGAAAAATGTCGTTAGGACGGATGCCAAAAACCTTGATCATCTATGGAAGACGGTAGAAGCTCGTCATGTGAGGCATTTTGTTTTCGTTCTATACGTTATGTTACAAGTCTCTTGTTGTCCTAAAATCGCTACTAAATGTAAATGGTAATGGTTCCTTTGAAACTGTTGCTGTATAGCAGCGTCTCACGTCATTCCTTTCCTTTCACGCGACATACAACAATACCGAATACGAAGATATAGTTATTTACATAGATATCCCTTCTCAGTTGTTAGGCTCTACTAAAGTAGAAAAATCTTTCTTTTTCAGAAAGATGAGATGGATGCACTTAAGCGATTGAACACCCGTCTTCAGCGTTTGCAAAGAATTCGTCTAAAAAGTACACCCTCGGGATCATCGGAATCCGAATCACTAGAGGATCTTCTGTCTGAGGAACCTAGGAAAACAAACGAGAAGCAGCATCTGAACTCACCTGATTTAATTGTCAGCACTGGGGTATCATATTTTTATTCCTATGGAGCGTATGTTAGAATAAGAAGCTTTCAGCTGTGACTTGATTTCTTTCTGTGCTTAATCTCAGTTGTTTGTGTGTCAGTGTTGGTTATGTGCCAAATAGGATATCCGTGAAAATTCGGAGAATCACTCAGTTTTCGTGCAAGATGGATTAGTAGGTAGATTTACCCAAGTTTATGAAATGTGAAGGAATTTTCGGAACGACTTTAAATGCTAACTGCTCGGATAATTGTGCTGGACAGTGTGTCTTTTACGAATAGAGCTGGCTCTAGCACACTTTCTTCAAAAGATGTTGTTGAGTTATCGTTAAATGGTGTGGTTTGAGTGATACGCAGAATTGCAGGACGTTCGAGCTTCTTCGCCCTTTGACTGTCTTTCAGATAACTGCCCATTGTTGCGCAACTAATCTTAAGTCCTCCGCAAACCTCTCAAGTAGTTTTGAATGATTCACCTTAGCTTTGAATGTCATAGTCATAATCAAATACTGACCGCTTGTTTCTGGTTTCGGACGTCTACTTTACGGCCTACACAGATTATTTCCGGGGTTCAGGCTTTTCTGAGTTATGCTTCAGTTGAATCATGCGATACGATTATGTTGCCTGGGAGCACAATCGCAGCAAGCGTTTTACATCATTTCAAATTCTGTGAAATTAATTGAGAGCATGCACAGGATAAAATTGCCACAGTAAATAGTTGGGAAGCAAATCATCTTTCGCATGGTATACATGTCCATCCGTAGGCAAGAAATATGATTTTAAGTCTAATATGCGAATTTCAAAGGAAAAATTCGGCTATAAACTTTGCCTGACACTCAAGAGTGCCATAGGATACTAAATATAGTGAAATTGGACCCCACTTCGAGTTTAAGCTTAAATTGATTGTTGAATTTCAAACTATGTAACCCTTTTTTCTGTATCGTGAC
The DNA here is from genome assembly GCA_019055375.1 of Parelaphostrongylus tenuis. Classification (NCBI taxonomy): domain Eukaryota; kingdom Metazoa; phylum Nematoda; class Chromadorea; order Rhabditida; family Metastrongylidae; genus Parelaphostrongylus; species Parelaphostrongylus tenuis. Next base: position 5,183 of record JAHQIW010004847.1, on the reverse strand, counting down.
TAAAACGAGTTTAGGAGATTAATAAAAATTTGGTCTGGATATTGGGAATCTCGACAAACTCATTACTAAATCTTTCTTTTTCGCTTAGTTTACGTTGATTTTAAGAAAGTAAAACGCTTGTTCCTTTTTTTTGAGTTCATTTTTTTCAGCGGACATCTGTGATTACTCACTGTTCATCCACTCAGCGTCCATCCAAATCAGTGGCAACAGTCGTGGAAAAGCCATTGACAGTCCCTACCATCGTGGTGGGATCTCATCGAAAGCGAAGAAGAAAATCGCGGAAAACGTAATATTTCGATTTTATCAGTCGATATCAATTATGGAAGCTCACCGAATTTCTACAGATCCAAATTTAACATCACAGCGATCGAGTTCGCTGTCGGACGATACTGACACTGAGAAAGAGATCATCTGACTTCACACATCGTAAATATCGCAAGTGTTGCATTTGTATGGAAACCTTCTAAGAGGAAGTCTTTTGGCCAACTGTAGCTTTGCCAATACTATTTCTTGACGATTCGAATGAATAAGTGTTTTGCAATTATTCATTCTTTTAATGCAGTATTTTACAGCATTGTTTCTAGACTTTCGAATAGACATTTGTAATGCGCTATTGACTATTGTTGGTATTCATGTGGTATTTGTTGTTTGAGCTTGTATCATGATGTTCAAAAAGAAAAAAAAATATGGATTTACTCGCTTAAGTTTTGACGCATTTCGTCTTCTTCAGTCAGTACCGTTAATTCGGGTCATTTCTCCTCAGCCGTCCGTCAGCGTGGTCCTCATCTTCGTCTCGTTCGAGTCAGACCTTCTTTTGTGAAGCATCGCTCGTGCGAAGAACTTCACTCGAAGAGCTCCTTATTATACAGGATAAATCGTATGCTAATAAATTTTAAAACGAAGTGTTCAACGTGTTCGCACGTTGGTTCTAAGGCAAAGAAATTTTTCAAACTTGCATTGTTTGTACTTTCTTAGGATTGATGATATTCAATATTTTTGATATAAATTTAAGACTGCGTTTCATCTAAAGTGAGCAGAAAGTAATAAAACATTTGTTATAAATATCAATCTCATATTTCATTTAAAAACTTGGTATTTGAAAGCAAGTGTGTGGAAGGAGTGCGAAATCTTGGTAGAAAATAGACCGAATTTGTTTTGAGAATAACTTAATGATACAAAAAGTCGGGTTTCCCTCAATTTTTGTCCCTTATTTTTGTTGAAAATTCCCTTTCAAATTTTTCCTAGTCCTTTTGTCAGCTCAACCAATGACTAAGTGCATTAGTCCCAAAGCTCGACAAACAAATATGTAGTATGAAAAGGGTTCGGAAAAAAAGAGGTGCAATTGAAGTTGTGAGAGCGGTAGTACTGTCATGAGCGACGTCGTCAGTTTTGTGCATAGATCGTAGTTACGAAATTATTCACTGGATTGTTAAGGTGCGGAAAATGTAGTTTTTAGAAATGCATTTCAAATACACACTTTGTAGTTCTTTTGATGGTTATGGAGGCAAACCGACTAAGTAGTTTACAACCAGCTTGATCTTTCTTAAGTGCGAAGAAGGCGAATCCTCGGAAACATCAGCTATTATGAATAAATTGCATACGATAACCTTGTAAGTTTTTTAACAAGAAAACAAAGAATCATTAGTTTAAGTATAATAGCTTTATCATAGGGGCGAGGTAGCGTGTGGTTAATAATGTAATGTATCAGAAAGCGAGTTGATAAGCAAAGTCATGGTTTGATCCTATTCTCAACACTTTCCTGCAATCAATCAACTAAACGCCTAAGAAGGCCTCAGATCGGCTACGAGAAGAATTGGTCTCAACCAGCATTCTACGACATTTTACTGGAATACTTGGACGGTCCATCTTCACATGTCGTGCGGACCCAAGCACATCTTCCATTCGTCCCTTCACCTCGTGATTGTCGTCCACGCCGTTTGATTCACGTTTTTTAGTGGTTTGATTCGAGCATGGCCACTGGCGCGAGTTTTCATACCGTGATCTGTAGAATATTGGCAGGTACGAATACAGCTGATGCGAACGCAGATGTGATTAGAGCTGATTGATTCTTCTAGCAATGACGTCCACCCAACGTGTAGGTGGTCTTCCTCGGAAACGGGTGTATTTTCGTGGCGTCCAGTCTACAGTTCGTTTCATTCATCTGCCGTCTGATCTCCTTACTAAATAAGCGGCCCATCTGTGCTTCGCTACCGATGTGAAATCTTCGGGATCACGAAGATGAGATGAATTTTTAAGATTTGAGCTGCGCAGGCCGGCTACGTGTTACGATTGCCGGCTGATTTTCAGAAGACGTTGTTCAAGCGCTCTAGTGAGTCATTCGCAGTAGTCCTGACGTGGCTCAAGTATTAGCCCACGTCTTCGCTGCATAACAGAGTGCTGGGAGGACTGTTAAATCAAAAGGTTAGCGCATAATTTAGGGCCCGTTATATGGTCGGTGGCTTATTTTGAAAGGCCCGAATGCTGCCCACGCTGCTTTCCCCCTAGAACCATCCAATTTGATAAATTCATCAATGCACGATCGGTTTCTCACGAAGTGGGTTCATGCGATTTATGCGTAGTCCAAACTTCTTTTCCGCTTCGCTAATTTTCCTTAAACATCGTCTCTGCCTTGTTGATTTTTTTCAAGAAAACGACGATATTATCAGCTAATGAAGGTTTGATAGAATTTTTCCATCGATGCGTATGCCCATCTCGTTCCAATCAAGCGGCTTCGTTATCCATTGCAGTGCGTAGGTGAACAGTTTTGGCGACATCGTATCGCTTTGTCGGACCCTTTTTCTAGTGCGTATGGTAAAAGGTCGATGAAACTAGGTCTACTACTGCATCTTAGCGATATACACACGTTTCGACGGTTTCGTTATCTCATTGGTATTGCACCCCACATATAAAGAGCGGCAAAGGGAAAAAAAGCCTAGGTTTGCAGACCTCTGGGAAGGATGAGTGCAAGGAAAGGACTCGAGTCCGGGCAGTTTTGAAACCTGCGCAGTAATTTGTGATAATGGGTCTTGTAAAACGCAAGACTCCTGCAACATCCTAGAGTGGAGAAAACAAAAGTAAACAGTGATCTGCAACGTCAAAGTCTGCCGGTGACATTGGTTGATGACACCACATGGTGTTTTCATTCACCTGTCGACGTTATCAGCGCTGATAAGACTCTTAGAGTGCTTGATAGTGAACGAGTCACCGATTCGTCCAGATCGATTCTTTAAGTCGACCACATTTCCAGTTCACACAACTCCCTTATATTCACTTGTATCATTCTACAATGATAACCTTCCAAATTTGTTGATATGTTAACTTCCGCCATTCATTTGTATTCTGTGTAGTCTTATTGATCACTTCATGACTTAAATAGATACCATTAATTTCAACTCTTTTCATCAAAAATTGTGTGTCTTTAACCACATTTAACTTTATACGTTGAGTGTCAAGCCATTTTTGTTCTTTCATATGAAAGTATATGAGGCTATATTGTTAAGATCTGCTCTTTATGAGCATACAGTGCCTTTTAGGGCAAGAGTGGTAGTTGTTTATTGAAGATGAATGAGAACAATAATATTTCCGCTTTTAAGTAGACTATCGAAACCCTTCAACCGAACTATTCAATTTGCTCGCGAGTACCTCTATATCGTAAATATTACTCAACTCACTGAGCTTTAGATCTGATGCAGCGAATCCATAAATGTTCCAGATTGAGCTGTGGTAACTGGTACAATATCTCTGCGTAGCTATTGGCCTTTTCTCAACTGGAATAATGTTTTTTTTTTCTGAGAAAAAAGTGTGCCATGTTGTCTATAGTGTGTACAACACAGTGCGTGGGTCCAGTTCTACACATTCGCGCATATGCTCTTCTGATTTTATGCATTCATATTTCATTAGTGGGAGGCAATTCCAAGTACAGACGGTTTCTTATTTCTAACGAAATTGGAACACCAAGGGGCGGAATCCGGTGATAACAACTGCACTTCATTCAAGTTTGGAATTTGCTAGAACAGAGCGTTGGACCTATTTGAAAGCTGCCAGCAATCACCTGTCAGCATTACTGATCTGGGAAGCATATGGTGCTGCTTCAGTCAAGCTGAACCTGAACCTGAAATCGTAAATCAGGCTTTTCTACGTACTGCTCAAATATATTTCTAACAGCAGAATACAATGTGGAGCATAACCGCAGGAATATTGGAGCAGATAGAGAACCTAGAATTTGATTTTTCTGTGTCATAGATTCGTACAGCCATTGTGCCTTTGGGAACAGCGTAGTCTCGCGCGACACCATTGGGAGCCTCGCTCCAAATCCCTCTCAGCCGTGTTTTCACCGATTCAGTGGGTGTCAGAAAATATACATCAACACACACATTGGCATAAAATCTCAGTTATGTTGAAGCCGTGGTTGAAATCACAATTTGAATCGGCGGAAACCAGTTGGGCCGAACTTACACTATGTTCAAAAGGACGGGCGATTAACTCTACGAGGTGTGTTGACATGCTACAGGAAGACCATCAGACACATGGTCGAACTTTACAAAAATCTTAAGATTAAGGGCTCCTTGTAAACAGCAAAGTCACTGGGCAAATCTGACACTGTACAGACATAGATGGTGACTTTATTTTTGGCAGTTTAAGTAATTCGTCAATCCTAATGCAAAATTTAGTTGAAGAATATAGATGATACCCGGTGAAATTGTGTACATGGTCTACGACTGTATCCTATGAAATACGTGATTTGTCTAATGGTGATAACCTTGGTAATTTTTTTCTAAAGAGAAGGTTCATTTGACCGCCATCATGAAAAATCAACTAGTTTCCAAATAAACTTGCGAAAGATTAGAAGAAAGCTTAGCAAACGAAAGAACAGAACAGTGATAATAGTGTAGATTATGCGGAAGCAAATATGTCGAGCACTTTTCTGAATGTTCGGCATGCAGTATGCTACTGGAACAATACAACAATGTTCTAGAAGATATTCATTTACTGATTCCTTCCAATGTGTGCTTTCTTTCTGGAAAGTGGTTCCAGATCATGGCACAGTTTGGTATATTGATAGGCTCTTGCAAGTCATCGCATATTGTTGGATGTACACTCATCCACCTCTGCAATGCATGTTGAAGTCAGATGCGTGGCGTACTCTGAAAGTGGCCAATGTCAAAAAATTATTTTCTGCGATT
>JAHQIW010004846.1:0-133185 GCA_019055375.1 Parelaphostrongylus tenuis | reverse complement strand
ATTTCTACAACTGTTTTATCAACCTCGCGTCAGCTAATCAAGATAAGTTTTCTCCATTTTCATATATCAATTGATTATGCCGAGGTTTATAGAAAGTCGAACTTTTGAATTGTTGCATTTTACTACGGATTTCGCCTCACCTCTTGCATCCAGTTCGCTTCCTCGCACTCACTCTTCACAGAGCTCGTCGAGCTTTCACGTGGTGTTTGAGTTGCTGCTTCAGGATTTCGTCTAATTTATGAGTGTCGTAAAATGCTGATTGAGGCGATTCTTCTTGCGATCTACGAGTATGGCGGGTTAAGGTTTTCCTAGGCTGTCAATTGATTAACTGAAAGAGTGCGGTGGAAGAGGCGATAGGACAAGTCCTAGATTATCACCTATACTGCCTATTCACTACACTACTAGCAATTACGGCGACCCGCTTATGATAGCTAAGTAGAAAAAATTAGAGAAGATTTATAAGGAAAGGTAAAGCGCTATAACCACCACCTTCTGAAATTTTACGCTGTTCAATGGCAGAAATGAGAAATTGTCTAAAACCAGCATTCAAGATAAAAACCAACTGCTGCAACTTACTTTGCACACGGTTCATAACTACTCCTGTTTTCAATGAAGCTAAGCTTTCTATCACACATCATAATCCAATAAGCTAAAACACTTGGCGCTAGCCAATTACGGAAATGTCGTTGAAAAATATTTAGCATGTCCAAAAAAAAAAACTCTTTCCTTTGTGACGTGGATATTGCCTGAGGTTGGTAGATGAGTTTAGCTAGCGGTTCACATCTTGTCTTTTTCAGAACCGGTAATTTGATTCGGTTGTCCACAGCCAATATCGTAAAGTAAAATTTTTTTATTTGAGCGGTCACCGAAAAGGTCCGACTTGAAGGAAACAAAGGCGATTATCTAGGATGGGAAGAAATCGCTGTGGACAGTTGACTCGAATTATTGCACTGAAGAAGACGAAGATGTCAAAACATTAGTCTAATGCTTCTTATTTATCATCCTCATGTATCAGTTAAATCATAAAAGAAGCTACTTTCGTTTGGCAATGCTATGGTCTAAGGAGACATGTTTTCAAAACATAAAACAGTTGTGTAAATTGTTGTAAATTAACCTCCAATACCACTAATTTATTATACTCTCACAAAAGAACTTGTGCCGTATGCTGGCAATTCACCAGCATTTAGAAAGGTCCATGAGCGATTGTCTGCTAATTTTTATCTGTCCCTCCGGTGACAATCCGTTCTGCAGGAATCGCATCAAAACTGGTTTACAAGCAAGAAAACAAACTTCGACTACCAAATGATGCCGATCAGCGTAGTCCTGAAGAAAGTACAACACCGAGACGCTACTGCATTCGTGCAGCAATCCACACTACTCGATTCGCTTTTGTGAGAAGCCATGAAGGCCGTTATTGGGAGAGGAAAACTGCTGTTGACACTCGACACAAATCACCGTGCATCTGGTAAAGGTGAAATAACAGAATCGTTAGCTCTAATGATAATACTAGATTATCGCGTTAGCTCAACAGTGAAGAGAGAATATTAATCACCCATCCGAGCTTCAACGAAAGTGTGCAAGGAGGTTTATTTCAGGAGTACGGCTATCACAGCAGATTTGTGTGAGGGCCTGATACGCAATAGAAGTTGGCCCAGGTTTTTCTATGATAATTTAATTATGTTGTTAACTTTCTACTCATAGGCGCTTACTAGCACTATACTTCTGCAATTTGCATTTTAGGAAGAGCCTAAAATGTAGTGACTTTCCTTGCACACAATGTGTGTCTATAGCTTTTGAATGCAAAGAACATCGATTTTCACTACTCAGGCGCAGCAATGTACAATTTATTTTTCCAAGACCTAAATAACAGGACTTATGATTAGCAACAATTCGCTTTTACACCGCATCCATAACTCCAACCTGCAACAATACAGATTAGACGACTTCGACATACAGTCTAATATTAACCCGCAAAAAATTTGTTACATTGTTACACCGAGTGCGGACTTCGCCGCAACTTAATAGGTCTCCAATTATGTTACCGAGCTTTATCCAAAAATTCAAAAATTATTTTTCCAGGTAATCGAAAGTATCGAACAGCATTAACTAGAGTATTCTCCTTCTGTCTGGATGCAATTTCGCCAACTCCCAGTATCGCCAGGTCAGTAAGCAACATCAACACCGAGATCAAATCGAATTTCGCAAGAAGTAAAGGCGATGTTGATCACTTTCTGGGACCGAAGAGGGCTGATTAATTGGAACTTGTTGCAAGCCGGTCAGACCATCAAAGCTGAGCGATACTGTCAGCAAAAGGACCGTTTGAATCAAGCAATTCCACGTCACAGCCGTCATCAAGTCATTTTTCTTCAAGACAATGAAAACCACATGTTGGCAAGGAGGCAAACAAGAAGTTGACCGATTTGGGCTGAGAGCACTTGGATCATCTTCCATATATGCCAAATCTGTCTCTGCCCGATTTCCATTTCTTAAGATTATTAGAGCACTGGTTGGACAAGAAGTTTCAAGACATTAATAATTTGCGTCGAGAATTGACTGGTTATTTTGCACGAAAATAATGAGTTTTATAAGTGCGGAATTGACTTGTTGTCGGAGCTTTGGCAGAATCGCATCCAGGCAGACGGATAATACTTCAATTAATGTTATTTGATACTTTCAGTTACTTGGAAAATGAATTTTTGATATTCTAGATCAAGTTTGGCAACTTAATTGGACACCTAATATTATTATCACTGAATTTCGAAATTGAAATTTTTACAGTTTCAGGAAAAGTTGTGTTTTCTTTCGAAGTTAGAACTTAATCTCTCCCGGCTGACGCACCAGGTCGTCGGTAGTGCAATGGTTAGCATGCGCTCCAGGAAGGAGTGAGATCTGGGTTCGAATCCCGGCCGTCGCAAACGTTCTTGCACAGTGCTCCACATATTGAGTATACTATAACATCATACCACTGCAAGTGGCAGTCAAAATAGAAAGAATTTGAGGTTAGAACTATTACACAGTTGCAGGAAAGGCCGTGTATTATGTATACTAACTATTCACAATACCTATTACTATTCGGTTCGTTCAAAAAATGCCATCTGTCAAAAGCACTTTCCAGGCCTTTGGCGCAAGGACATTTGCCCGCCGACCTCGTTGGCTGTCAATTTGATGGAGTTACCCCGTATGGTCCACACAGAAGAAAAAAAGTCCTGGCTAGAGCATTACGGTGGAAACGTGTGCGAATATCGTAGGAAATTTTTGCAAGCGACTTCGTAAATGTACAAAAGTCAAAGCAGGTGATTCTCAAAATTCATCATGAACTTTTTTTGCTTACTGCTATAGTTGTTGGCCTAGCAAATCTAGCTGTTCCCTTAACTGAATGAATTCATTTGTTTACACAGTACTTTTTACCGATAAAATACTTGAAAAAATTGACAGAACTTATTCCGCACCCTGATTACATATAAATAACATCCCCAACTTTATAAAGATAGATTTGGGTAAATTGTGGGTAAATGTAAGAAGTATAGCGTAGAAATCTTCAGTAGCAGCTGAAATATGAGTTTTTGAAGTGTTTTCTTTTTTACTTGAAAAATGCGATGTTTTAGAGGACACAATGACATTGTTCTTGTCACCGGCGGCTTATCGACATCTTCTCTATCGCATTCTATTATTTATTAGCGATAAAACCTCCGTCGATCGATTAAATTTTAAATTTCATTAGATAACCACCATATTGTCATCAAAGCGACCTCGTCCACTCGCGAGTGAGTCGTGCACCAAGTGAAATGTCAACGAGAAAAAAAGAGTGTTAAGTACCGCAGAAAAGCCATGAGATTATGCTTCTGAGTAATTTTTACAAAGCACTAAATTATTTCCCTAGATTAATAGATCACATCAAGGCTATAATGCGAAAAAAATCAAATAGTTCACTGATTTTGTAGCTTTGATTTTTGAAACGCTTACCCTAAGAAGTTTGTTATGTTTCAGTATGAATGTGCTGAAGATCACTTCACAAGTAGTTTTCTGATTTCTCATATTTATTACTTGATCCAACATGTCATGTGGTCTGACAATGGGCTCTTGTGCAGCCCGAAACGCGTGCTTCGAGCTTGACTGTCTCTCGACAATCAGACAAAACCCTCAAAACCCTTCGTCTTTAGTCTTTAAACAATCCTCTTGTGAGTCCCTACTCTCTTTACAAAGAGGTAGGCAACGACTAACGACGTGCACAATCGCCGTCAAGTGGAAAATTTGAAAAGTGACAAGACTGTCATGGTCGGAACACTTGTATCGGACTATGCAAGAACCTATTAACAGCCCACATGACATGCTGAGTCAAACAATAACCTCAAGAGATGAATTGTATTGAGCGTGATTTCAACAAAACACTCGAACTCGGACATATCAAATGTTTTTCACTCAGAGTTCTATTATATCTTGCGCTCAATCTGCTGAGCGAACGTGATTATGGTACGTGTCACAAAGCAACCAACTTTATCAAAAACAAGAATTGTTAAGGGCCATGCAGAAAACAAGCTGTGGCAGCTGGTTTATATATGTAAATAGTGGATTAAAGCTGTCTCTCATTTTTTCAGTAGACTGCGTCATACACAAAGCTGCTGCCATTTCGTTCAAGCAATCGTTATGTTATTTCACAATTTTTCTTTCTACTGAATTATCTACGATAGCTTATGAATTCCGTAAAGTGAGGAAATGCACAAGCGAAAGTAGACAAAAGAAGTCTACAGTACTAGTCACTGGCGCATGATAGCAGCTTTGTGGGTCGTAGAAACTCAAACTCTTTAGAAAAGGCAAGTTCACATATTGTTCATCGTTCAGGATCGACTGCCTAAAAAAAGCGATTTTGAAGTTTAATATGTTATGTCAAAAAAAAACGTAGCGATCGATTTTACTTTGAAATGGGTGATAATAACTTTAAGCGTTTTCACCTATAATTGCAAGGATTTTTCTCAGTAATCCAGAAAGATCCAATGCTGGAACGTCTTCTTAAACTGATGGCGAGATGAAGAAATCACTCTTTGACACATTTTTACCACCAGCAACAGAAATTGAGTGTTATGCGAAATACACAAATGGAGAAATCTGTATTAAAGTCCAGCACTTATTTAGTAGACACATTGTGCGCCATGCTTATATATTCGCTAAATGTTTTCACCTCAGAGTATTTTTTTATTGAGCCACCTTCACATCCAACCAACGTTAAAGGAAAGTAGGCTATCGTTTATTATGAGGCTCCGCGCAAGACAGTAATCACACCGCTTTCTGCAGGAAGTTCAGCCCGATAAAGAGCAAATATTATTCTATCCTAAAAAAAGAGTACTACCGGATGAAATTCTTGTTTGAGCTGGGCTCCTCCCTACAAGGTCTGATTCGAACGACAGCTAAGGCCACAACGAGATAGAGAAACTGTTAAGCATCGCTTCTGCTCATTCGGATAACGAAGACGAAACGCGTCGAAACGTTAGCCCAATAAACTTGCTTTTTTTGTGTAACTGATTAATTCAACGAGGAAGATATGAATGATTAGTAACTTTCAATTTAGAGGAAGGTCCTAATCAAAAAATCTAAGACAGTATTACATTTGGAATAATGGAGTTAGAAGACTATGTAGATTGCTAGCCTGCACAGCGATATTCTTCTTCATTACAAGCTGAAACAAAGGATACTAAGGCTCACAAGCTGGCATTCGTTATCTAGTTTACAATATACTGCTCTAAGGCTTACTTTTTAACCAATTAATGAATGTTAAAGAGTTTTTCTTACTAGACAACAAGCTGATTGCCAGTAACTCATTCTCACGGCGTTTAACCATCTGATTTCTTCTGAATATTTGCTCACTGCAATATCTCGGCTCCTACACTGTCTCAAATAGACTCTAAAACGAACGTGTTAAAGCCCTTTGAAGTGTTTTGCCTGTGATTATCGTTGTCTATGTGCTTTGAAATATCATAAAATCATTAAAGAGCCGAGTTGTTCAGCATCTTCACTGACTATTCTAATCCTACTTTCCAAAACTCTCGTCGTCACCTGATTTTCTTAATCTTTCCGCCACTCGAAATTTTTGCCAAATCTATTGCTGTGCGATAAACTTGAGCTAATATGGCAAGAAAAGTTCTTTTCGCTCATTTTCAACACTGTTTTGTTCATTTCTCAACCTTCTCTAAGGCTCTGGACATCATATGTCGTGTCTCTGTCATAGATCCAGGAATTGGAATGGATGCAAGTGAAATCTTAACTCATTAAGTTTCAGTCACTTAGAAGTGCTCAAAATATCAAGGTAAATACGTGAGACTCTTCAATTTCATTGCTCATGGCGAATAGCCGCAGACTCTATAGAGGCAGAATTTAATTACTATCTGGACAATAGGTGGGAAGGTCAAACGCATTATAAACTTGTCTGTTGAAAGGAGAAATTTTTTGACGGTCTAAAACATTTTTCTCCAACCAGGATAAGATGGTGCACTAATCTGCTAGCTTTTTGTAATAGAGCTCAGTCAATGCAAAAATGTCGGAAGTAGCCGATGCATAGCTGAGTGTTGCATAATCCGCGCTAATGAATAAGCTGCCACATGAACTTTGCCGAAGAATTGATAGAAGGTTTTGCAACGATACTCGCTTTTCAACCTTTCGACGACAATTCAGTGCAGTTCTGTTTACGCGTATCCCTCAAATTGACGTCTCAAAACCAGGTGTTCAAAACTTCTAAGCTCTTTTTGAATCTTGCTTTTGCCTTGTGCACTAAAGTACAAAACGGCGCTCTTACAAAATGATTCCGCTGTTAGAAGTGATCGCAAAATCACTTCTGATTTCAATGCGACGAGGCCATGTCATGTTGGTCGTCAAAACGTTAAAAAAAAAACAATTGGAAGCGCAGGAGTGACATCACTTTATGTTTTTTCCGCGTTCCGCTTGACTCTGAAGCTCTACTTTTTTTTAATAGAAAGCGGAAGTATCTCTCTAATGTCATCCCTGTCAACTACGACATTATATATCCACACGGAGAACATTGCTGTGTCGGTGATTATAGCCACGGTGAGCTTCAGACATTTTTATTGTAACTTTTAGTAGAGATCTTTTCGTAAGTTTTATTTTATGAATGATTGTTAACGTTAAACTCGTTCATTTAACTCGAAAAATTTGATCTAGATTATTAGAGTGGACATGGTATTTGTTGTATCTTAAGTGAATTTCGTCAACCCAATCCCATTAGACCTGGGGAAAGGAATGAAAATTAATAGCACTTCAACACGTAATTGACATACTGTACAACTGCTCTGACACTAGCGCAGAACTTGTAGTTATGATCTGTCTCTATGTTTTAGCAATAGTTTCTTTCCAAAGGCTTATAATTATCGCACGTTCACTCTTTGTAAATGAGATGTGAGACAAATAATAAGATGGACTGTATCAAAAAAGTGTTATCTGAGCGGTGACGTTGGTCGTGCTATGATAGCATGCACCATAGTGTAGATGAGATGAGGTTCAACTCCCGCCTGGAGCCGAATGTTTTGTATCTCGTTCAACATCATTGAATACGAATAGTGTCGCTAACAAACTTGACTGGTTAGAGATTAGAATTTTGAAGCAAGTATTCCTGCAGACTTGTTTCTACGGGCGATAAAATACCACCCACCGTCAGTGATTCTCATTGTGACTAATCAGTGTCTTGTTTTGTCGATAACCTTACACAACATAATTGAGATACTCTATTGTAGATAGTGTTTTAGAGGTTCTGCTTTTAATTTTGATATAATGTCCACAGCATTGATTGCCGATGTGAAACTGTGGCCTCCGTCGCAACCAGCTGAATAGATCACCAAGTAGCAGAGCAAAACTTTCCGAAGCAACGTGAGCTGAACTTATTAGGCAATTCGCTAGGATATATGACACCCTTTTGCCGAAGCAACTGAAGATCAGGCCATAAACCAAGAATTCAATAGCCCCGTTAAATCTTATTATCAATCGAAGATACTGTTTTACTAGATAAATTTTAACTATCGTGAGCTGTGAGATCTGAACAAAAGCGAGGTTTTACTCCTGCGATTTTAAACGTACTGTTAGTGCAGTGTAGGTGACTCTAAAGCTACGGAGCTGTGAGTCTAAAGATGATGACGGCACAATGCGCCATTACTTTCAAAGATTTTGGCGTGACGATTTTAGAAGCTTGATAACGAGAAAGATATCTACTTTGATGGTGAAAAATTGAAGGGTTTGATAAAAAACACAAAAGTATCCGCGAAGTTTTGTAGCAGCTTGCTGTTGGCCCTAAGGTGCTTGCAAATCGAACAATGAAATTTGGGTGATGTTCAACAAATGTATGCTCTACGAATTGTATGGTATTTAACAACAATAACACCCGACCATATTGCACTAGCAACACTGCACAGACTGAACAAGCCGTTCTACAAAGCTCTGATATAAACATTATATTCACAGAGCCTTCATACATACAGACACCCTTTGTACGAAAATCTCAATAACTCGTCGAATAGCGAATTCTATGGAAGCACAGTCGATAACAAACTGCAATGAACGACTCTACCGCATTAAAAACTCAGAAGTTGGAAAGGAATGGAATCGATGAATGTGTTTCTATCGTTTGCCTCCAACGTTTCCTTAAGACCACCCTCAAATTTCAATGCAACTCATAATAAAAAATATCTCATAAGATATATTTAATTGCGAAAGTGATCTTAAGGAAGCACTCGAGACAAACGGTAAAATATTCCATGATTACTAATAGACCCAACATGTCATGTTGTTTATTTGTGGACTTTTGTGCAGCATACATGTGTTTCGGTCTTGACAGCCTCGTCAGTCGCAGATCCTTCGTCTTTAGTCAGTACTTTCGGGGTACTTCAGTACCCACTCAGAGTAGGCAACGACGAACGGTGTACACTGCCGTAAAGTGGAACAAGTTTAGATATTATTATGAACAAACGAGTGTACAATAGTGCCGACCTATTGATCAACTTCACTCGACAGCACGTGTAAAACGTTCGTCGTTGCTCACTCCAAGTAGGGAGACTGAAGCACCCCGAGAGGATTGGTTGAAGCAAAATGCTTGCCCGAATGACAAGGATTTCAAGGCTAAAGCACGTGCATCGGGCTGTACAACTACGCGTAACCAATCACATGGCATGTTGGCTTCAACAACAATGATGAGATATATCAACTGTGTTTTTTTCTGAAAACTTCATGAGAAAGAACTCAGCATATAACTGCATAAAGTCTGTAAAACCACAATCTAATAGCAAAAAACATGTTGTGGTAAAGATAAGAAAAATGCATGGATTACAGATAGGAGTGTTTGGTCTGGTCTCAAACGCCACTGCAATACTAGTCGTTCGATGCAATGTAGCGTTAAGGAACTCGTTCGGTCTGTTGTGCTTCTCTCAGAGCATCGCCAACATGGGTGTTCTACTCATTTTCGTCTTCTGGGTCACGCCGATAATACTGCTGTGAATGTTTATAATTTTTGATTTTGAGAATTTCAAGATAGTTCTCCGTAACACCTGCAAACTATTGGGTTGTCTCATGATTTCTTTCTCACTTTTCGAGTTCTTATCTCTTATTTCAAATCGAATCACTACCAAAAGGCTCTGGTAAGTTGGAGACTGCTCTAGTAGCTTAAGCCATAATCCCCAGCGCCATCGTTCGCCATCTAAACGAAGTGGGCTACCGCGAAATGATGTGTCGATAAACACTTCATGCATGCTTGGAGGTCTTGATCTTTTGGGAAGAGCAGAGCATTTTGTTTAAAAAGCCGTTTGACAACAAGCCCACAGTTAATGCTGACCCGGAAGCTGGCCACAATAGCACAATAGAAGCGTTCAAAAGGATCGAGTGTCACTTTCTCCAAGGTAATGCTCGACTCACCTTGCAAGTCGATTCCCCACGATTCACAGAAGCCGAGATGGCTTACGTTACCACATCATCCGTACAGTCCTGATATGATCTACTGCATATAGTCTTTTTCGCGACTTGAATCAGCATCTACGGGAGAAAAAACTGAGGACTAAAAGCAGCTCGAAAGTGACTTCGGCTATTTTTGTCAGCAGTCTCAGGCCTCAATTACTTCTGCACCCAGCGAATAAGCGTGCTTAGCAGAAGAGAAAGAAACATATATTCATTCCTAAAGATTCATGTCGAGAAGCTAGACGTATGATTTTTGAACATCACAATAATAAGTTTTTTAGTGTAAGCGAATTATCGGCCGAGTCGATAGGCAAAGTGTTCGGTATGATGAATGTCATGCTCTGGAATGTGTGCATCTACTCTCACCTGGCCATTGCAATGAACAGAGTTATTGCCATCACATTTCCTCTATATACTGCTAGGATACTAACCGTGAAGAACACCTATATCATAGTTGTTACTTCCTGGATGCTTGGCTTTGTCTATACAGTGCCTTATTTTTGGGGTGAGTTTCAATATTGAATTGTCAGTGAATGGGATGGTGTTTAGACTTGCACATTTCCAGATTTACAAAAAGTCAAAAGCAAAAGAAATCAGCCATCGATTAATTGAAAATAGGGAATGAATTTGATCCTGACAAGAAGGCATAATTATTTACCCTGGAATGTATCTCGGCGCCTAAACAGAACCACAGCTCATTATGTTTCAAGGAAAATTCGATATAATTTCTAGGTCAGGAAGGTATGATTGCTTAGTTAGCTTTTAGCTACAGCCATACCCTGTACACATTGAAGAACCTCATCAAATAATGCTCTGAGAATGTTCTTTATTCCACAACAGAAGAATGAACTCTGTTTCCACATCGGAGAACTGAAAATAGGAATTGAACTTGATCCCAACAAGAAGGCACAAATATTAATTTAATGACTAGTCACCATAAATTAAATTGACTGCGTACAACCAGCAACTAAGACAGTCTGCGTTATACCACAATCATTCTTGAGTGGTAGAATTTGCGTGATTTTAAGTGATGCGTGTTGCAGAGTAGTGAGTTAGCGAACTTTGCACTGTTTATTTAAATTGACTATCTGTACTTCTTTCAGCTGAAAGCTGTTTCTTTTTCTTGGATGCGGCGGAATGGACGTGGATTTTCTCTGATACGCCTTGTGGTCATGTCATTTCCATCTACACCGATTTCTACACCACTTCAGCCGTTTTGATCTCAATTCTTTTCCTCGACTGCATCACGCTGATCTATATGAGAATTAGACACAAGGTTAGCGTAAACTGAAGAGCCTTTTATTACTATTGCTTTTTCAGTAGTGTTATCGTGATATGAGTTCACATTTGAAAGTATTCAGTGGTATAAAAAAAACCCAATCCCAGGCGAGAGCTCATTATCCGCGCATCAGCGTTCCACCGCTGCGTTTTATCACTAAACTACCGAGATCACCGTTTTCCTATCACTCTTTCTTCAACACATCCCATCATAGATGTCAAGAACAACTATTCACTGGTTTGGGCTAGTAAGAACATATCAGCTTCAAACCCAGTCATGCTGACAGCTAGTAGTTATGTCTAATCTACATGAATTCTAGGTTTGTAGTAACTTGGCTAAACAAGTTAGTAGTAGGAAAATTGACTGTTATTACCTGCAGCATCTATGCTTCAGTCAACCGAAACTTTGACGAGGCGCAATGAATGTCGCTACTAACCTCGCCAGTTCGAACCATTATTGCTGCTCCCCCTTCCTTGGCATCTTTTTCTCTCGTCCTTCTGCTTTCTGCGAGTTAGGACCTGGTTATTCATTGTCTGTCACTCATGAGATTCGATGTTATCGTTTCAGCTTGAGTACTGATGAAGGCAAATGCCCGTTCGTGTCCTTAAAAACTCCGGTTTTCTTAGCTCTGACGTTAATTAATTTTCTTAATTGAAAAAAAAATTGTCTTAGCTCGACAATGTTTGAAGTTTCTCCGACGTTGCATAGAACATCGAATCGTTCCGAACTTCATAAAACGAAAACGACTTCACTCGATATGTGGTGTACCAGAGGACAGCCATCGAATACTGGATATCGAAATGAAAGTGCTCCGCGCCTGTCTACGAAGCAAGCAAGACAATCTGTACGCTATGCTGAAGAAGTGTGCGGCGAAGGAATATTATTGTGATCAGTATTTGGAAGGCAACCTTTGGAGGAGAATTATTGGTGGGTCAAAATTGATTTGCGATTCCATTAGGTCAAATACTAAAGTTACTTTGCGGAGAAAATTCGATGATCTTTTGAGTAGATCGCATAACATGACTTTGAGAAGGCATACGGATACCGCTAATGAAGATCAAGCGAGTCACATTAGGGCAAGTAATGCATCAAGAAATTCAAGGGTCACAGTGCTAGGAGGCATAACTCTCCCTGACGGTGCGCGCTCGCTATTAGAACTGGGTCCAAGCTTTTCACCATCTCAACCCATTTCTAAGGTGTCCTTGCGCAAGGTTGCATGTGGTTTACATGATTTGCAAGATCAACTCCGTAAAAAGATCAGAGTTGAAGAGACTAATAGGAATGAACAGCAAGTAGAGGCACTAATACCACCATTTCCTCAGCCGTTCTATAGACAACAAGACCCCAACGAGGAGGTAGATAGAAAATTCCGGAAATTTGCGGACGAAACTTTTAGAACCCTCACTCACTATAGCAGGAGAAGATATCAATCGAACCTCACCGAACTACAAAAACGTGGCATGAAAGAGGTTCGAGAGTTGATAAGCGAAGGTAGGATAAGGCTATCAGTTAGTGATAAGGGTGGAGAATTTGTTGTGATTCCTCGACAGTTAGATATCGCAATAACGAGCAAGCATCTCGAAGATGCCTCGCTTTACCGATCATCTTCTGTTAAGGAATTCAAAAGGCAAAACCGCAAATTAAACAGTGAGTGGGTCCGTACGGCAAAAGCGGCAGGCTTAAGACCATCTATCATTTCTCAATTAAAAATCCAGTCACCAACATGTCCTGTCTTATACTTGCTTATAAAAACACATAAGTTAGTATCCACTGATGATCTGATGTCTAACGATCCATCTATATTCAAAGTTAGACCTATCATCAGTTGTGTAGGCGGACCGACGGATAGGATAGCATGGTTCTTGACTTTAATAACATCCCAGTTGCTAGGACACATTCCAGCCCATCTGACAAACACTCAGATGTTCCTGGATCGTCTACGTAACGCGAACCCGAACAACGCGTACGTAATGGAGTCATTCGACGTCACTGCTTTATATACCAACGTGTCGAATGACTCCGCATTGCAAGCCACACATGAGCTTCTTATACAACACCAGGGAGCTGTAAACATGTATGGCTTGACGATTGAGCAGTTCATGATCCTACTAAAAGAGTGCTTGAACTGCTCAATCTTCAGATGGTCCGGGAATTATTATGCTCAAACCAGAGGGCTGGCAATGGGACAGCGACTGGCACCTAGCCTGGCCATTGCCTTTATGTCTAAAGTGGAAGCACCAGTGATGGATCTCCGGCCATTACTCTACTGTAGGTATATAGATGATTGTTTGATTATCTGTTCCACTCAAGAGGAGCTGGATGATTGTTTTAGATTGCTGAATGAACAGTCAGAGTATATAAGATTCACCCGTGAGATACCAAAAGACGATTGGCTTCCATTCTTGAACGTGCAAATAAGCTTAACTGAGAGCGGCTACATAACGAAGTGGTACCGAAAGCCAAGTAGTAAGAATATCTTGGTTCACTATCTCTCTTCTCATCCCTTACATACGAAGAAGGTGCTAGTAAAAAACATGTTTCGAACAGCAGCCAATGTATGTACCGGGGAGGAGCAGAGAGTAGAATCCGTGAAACTGGCGCGGGAAATAGCCACTTCTAATGGATACGAATTCGTAGCCCCTCGGCTTAGGTTTAGAGGAAATAATGCGCCTCCGAACGAAAACTTGGTTGAAAGGAAAGTCCCGTTTATCATCCCGTTCTATTCAAATGAGATTAGTACAGCTATAAAACGATGTTTGAAAAGAGCGGGTTTAGAGCAATCGGTGGCCATTATTGAAATACCACCGAATACTCTAAAACGCCACCTAGTTCGAAACCGCTTATATGACCGTCTCTGTATGATGAAAGATTGTAAAATATGTCCTAACGGCAGAGACGGTGATTGCATGAGCGTAGGTACAGTCTACCTAATCTCTTGCAAGGCGTGTAGTGATAAATATGTTGGCGAAACGGGTAGGCCGCTCTATGCACGCATAGAAGAACACCTAGCTGACAAGCGTCTTAATAGACAAAACACCCCGCTAGGGACGCATAGAGCACAGAAGCACGACGGAGTTGATTTTGAAATCGAAGTCACCATCCTTGCGCAGGAGCAAAAAACATCAGCGCGAAAGATCTTGGAAGCATTTTGGATTAATACGACCAATCCAACCATAAACCGCAGGGAGGAATGCCTTGTAAACACTCGTGATATGAGCCAGTATATAAGACTGTTGTTTTGATGGGTAGGGTGCATTACGAGCCTATGTGTCTCTCTTGCCGGTGATCTCCACTTGGATCATCCAGTGGAACACATATAAAAAGCGGTGAGTATGTTAAGTGTTGATTTTTGCTTGATGCGATTGAAATCTAGGTCTGGTGATTTTCTCTAAAGAAGTGATGGAGGTGTTTGACTGATTGTATTGCAAACATTTTGACCTTTCCAGGCTCTGAAGAAGGCGAACTGCCGAAACGTCAGCCATCGAATAAAGTTTAATGTAACACCTCGTGTTCTGCTCAAAGAAGAAAATCAAGAATTTCTTAATTGAATCAAGCGTACGCTGTCGATCTACTACATTAAGATCCATAACGGAACAGCCGCACAAGTGGGCATGAGCTATAGGTATGAATTGGCACCTTAATGCATTTATGTTCAGTCAGCCTGAAGTAGACCTGAGATTCCACCATTTTTCCCCTATTTGTCTTATCCCACGCCTCCGCATTGGTGCTTTTTATCAGGAAAATGAGGTTCTTTCGTTTAAGCCCACTTATAGCTTGCTTCTAACTGAATGTAAAGCTAGCTATACTCACAGGTAGCTTGTCGTTGTCTGTCTGAATAACCGAAAAGTTTATTTATAGCAGACGACTCTCAGCCACCTGCTATGTACATTCTATGCAATTAATTTTATATTTCTGGCCAACATATTTGTAGAGTGCAATCTTTAAAAGCGAAAGCACACCCATACAGGCGCTCATGTGCAAGACTAGGCAATCACAGAAGATATGCGCCAGGTCAATGTTGAACAGGTCGTTCATCTCCTGAATCGACCTTAACTTTTGAGAGGCACAAAATCGTTTCACTTTGCGTTTAACCTCCTCTCCTCCTCCTAAACATGCTCCACATAACAGCGACATATTTGAACCGCGCATATGGTCGTCCCTTATTTTATCACAGCTGTTATCGTCAACCTGATCAGCTCCTGTTATATCTTATATTCGCTTCAACAAAACCTGGCAAACTTTTCATAAACAACAAGAAACAAAAGATATATATTTAAATTAACGTTCTTTCGGGCACCTTAGCCGAGTGGTTGTGCTGCTCGTCGCGGCGCGTGAAGCCGAGCTCCATCCCCATCTTTCTCCGGCAATCTACATTAACATTCTATGGAACGCCACAGCAAGGCTGTCCTCGAGATTGCAAGGAGATTCACTCAACCAGTATTCTGTGTTGTCCAAGGAGAAAACGAGAAACAATCCGAATGCTAGAAGCACTGGGATCGGCACAGTGAATAAATCGCTGTGATGACAGATCAAATAAAGTGCTAAAAAGTGCTGACGCTCTTTTACAACATTGACCAAAACAATCAGTGGCCTGGATTTCTCTTACCTTGGTAAGATCTGAATTTAGTTTGTTCAGTCCACGCACTAGCTAAGACATATCATCGTCGCTTCAAATAGCTCACTGTCGCACAGTTACAAGCGGTCGTTTTCTATGTCATCACATTGTACGAAAAGATCTTCGTAATCACAGTAGGGTCTCATCAACTGTTAGCAGTCTATTAATTCTATTTAAAAGTATCCAGCTTGTTGCCGTTGATAGTCATTGTCATTGCTAGGAATCGCTAGTGTCTGTAGAAGAATGTTCTTCTCTATGGAGGCATTAAAGATAAATAACCTGTATGATGCCGTTATCACTGCGTTTCTCTGGACTACGTGAAATGGAAGCTAGTATTGCAAGAACAATCATTTTAATATCAAAAGTTTGATGTGGTAAAAAAATTTGTGTCTTATCAAATGACATTTCATAACTCCGATGGTACCTTCTCAAGCGTCGCCCAAAGAAAAAGGCACCGAATGGAAGCGCGTTTTTTCATACAAGTAAGACATTTGGGCATTCACTGGATCAATCAGATTGACAAGGAGCGCTGAACGAGTTTCCTCACATTGTTACAGACGTTGTGTCAAAATGCCTTATTTCTCTGTCAAGAAATCAGTGTTTACTATGTTTGCTCACTAGTCGAAAGCAAATGGGCAGTATTCTTCACATACACATTCCCATGGGAAATGTGTCATGCACTGGATGGGTGAGTGTTACATTAATTCACTCTTTAATCTACTTTGTGAGCGAAATCTATAACGACGACTTTCTCAGTCCTCATGGAATGCTCATTGTAACAAAGGTTTATTCAGAAATAAAAATATTACGAAGAAAAATATGGAAGCTTCAATACTGTTCACTTGTTCTTTGTGCTGCTTAGAAAGGTGTGCTTGTTCGCCGAACCAACTATCAAGTAAACTAACCACTGATTGAATGACTGCGTAATTTTCTCATTCAGCGCACGCAAGGTTTTTTACAGACAGTTTGTTCGATGCAATATAGGCAATTACAGCGGGCTTACGTTCCAACTATTTCGCCTTCTCTGGAGCCTGGAAGAGTGCAAATGATAAGGAATTTACTCAGCCAAACACTTTCGTAAGCAAAACAATTCAATTTTAATAAGTGAATGTTCAATCACATATTAATCGGCTCCTGTCAATTGCTCCCCTTCTTGAATATGCCTATAGGTCTTAAGTGGTATTCAGAACTCGTTATCAAGCGACAATTGGACCCGGGCCCTCGTATGGGCCAACAAAAGTTCGACTCCCGTTTCATGTTGGAAGTGCTGCATACCACTAATACGGGCATATTTATGGAATCACACCATTGCTAAAAATCAGAGACAATAATAATTCGATGGTCAAATAAAAATCCCTTTATTTAAGCTTTTCAAGACGTGATTTGATGCTATAGATATACCCAATGATGTAGAGTGATGTGCAAAAGTTGCGCATGAGGCGGGATTCAAATACGCATCTCACTCTATCCGTGAAAGCGTGCTGCAATCCCTTGCACTACTGACACCCGTCTCTATCTAGTAATTTCATTGATAAGCAGATCCGAAGTTGATGATAATCTAAAAATCATGTGCTTAGTTCTATCAACTTTGGTCATAAAAGTGTTTGACTGAATAGGCTGCTTGTCAATTTGTCTCTTCTAGGTTTTGAAGAATGAGAAACCTCCAGATCGCCAGTAAATCTACCGTAACTGTACACTATTTCTGATGTCATCGGTGAAGCTATTGCTATCAATATTGAGGAAAAAACTGCGTAATTGAATTGATGCCTAGTTTAGCAGATATTCCTAAACCAAATTCATTCAGATCATGTTCACCATATTACTCTTTTGCGATCCACTAGCTAATATTTAGACCACCCCCAT
This sequence comes from Parelaphostrongylus tenuis, assembly GCA_019055375.1. Lineage (NCBI taxonomy): Eukaryota > Metazoa > Nematoda > Chromadorea > Rhabditida > Metastrongylidae > Parelaphostrongylus > Parelaphostrongylus tenuis. The sequence goes on along the minus strand of JAHQIW010004846.1, from coordinate 115,489 downwards.
CGAGCCCAACATGGACAAAATATGTACCTGTCTCGAATCCATAGGAATCGATCTGATATGTGGTAGAAAATCACATATGATGACCAAGCATGTATCTTCGCTATCAGTGTTTGGACTTTGATATAGATCCAAAACGCTTCAGAAATTTTAGGTTTTATGTTCTCGTGTGAGATGGTAATATTTGTCTAGAGTCATTCCGCTGTTATTAAATTAATGATCATAGAAGCCGTTGAGAGCTAACTCACGCTCGGAATTGTCCGTTGGTCTTATTTCAATCACAACTACCTATATATACTTAAATACTTGGACGGCACGCCTTCACGAACTGCGCGGACCCCAGTACATTTTCCACTCGTCTCTTCCTCTCGCAACTGACTGCCGTCCATGGTGGTGGTTTGATTCGAACATGGCGATTACCGCGAGTTTCGTACTGTGATCTGTAAAATATCGGCAGCAGTGAGTACATCTGATTAATTTTTCGCACAAACACGTCCTCCCAACGTGTGAATGGTCTTCCCGGGAGTCGGGTGTAACTACGTGGAGTCAAAAAAAATTTTTAGCTGCCCTTAACTGGAGTCGAACGATGGCTAAGCAAGGGAAAAGATTCTCATGTGAGTTGACGAGATGGGTCATGGACGGGTGAACGACAAAGCCTACGCTGCCGACATTCTGTGACAAAACCTTTTCTCCTCGATGTACTAGCGTCCCGATGTTTAGTTAAAGTATGTCGGTCCTCCTGATTTTCGTTTCTTATATATATATATATATATATATATATATATATATGTATATATATATATATATACAAGTCATGCAGTCGACAACAACAATTCAATTATTCTGAACGAACGTCATGGTGATCTTTACACCGTAGGCATAGTGTAACATGTACTGCTCCGATTTCTTGAAATAGGGGATGAGGAAGAGGAGGAGAATAGGCGAAAGGCACCGTGCTACTGATGAGATCTGAAGAACGAAATACTTGCCTACTACTTCATAAGTGCTATGACGGCCTGACTAAAATCTTAAAATATGCTACCAGGATGTATTACATCCTTAGAGAAAGTTCTCAAGTTAGTCGACCAATAGTGTTAATCTATTTTTATTCCATTTCAAGGTACATCAGGATAAACGGGACCTTGTTCGCGGTATTTTAGTCTGGAGATGCATATTCGTCTAAAATAATCTCGAAGAGCTGCACTTGGCCTTTGGAAATAGCTATATTTGCCAAGTTAATTATTAAGATTCAAACCCTTTCTCTATCCAAGTACATGCGGCTGTTGAGAAAAAGTTTTCCAAAGTGCTTTTTCTGCATTGAAGAGTGAGAGGTCGATACCACGTAATCGTGCCTGTTTCGCATAGCTTGATTTGACAGTAAACAATAGAAAATTGAAAGGCAATTTTCTTTACATAGCTTGAAGGGGATCCTTATGTATTCGAACTGTTCGCTCAACAATCCGAGACATTTGAGAAATTCAAGACAGCCTTTTTGTGGAACAGATCACAAAGCAGTCATCTCTTATCTGAAGTGGTGTGATAGCCAAAGAACAACTACTGGACTTCCACTTCAGGTGTAAAGGTGACAGTAAGAGATATGCTAGTCACTGACCAATTGCAATCGCTTTCTTTTGAGCGACATAGTTTCCAAACTATGTGAAAATTGAGAAAGTCAAACGAATGGTTGTGGATTTGCTGGATCGACAAGCCGCACATGTTCATTACACCTTGGTGTTCTATAAGGAGCCTGCGGATGGATTCAAAAACCGATTCACCTAACACGTTAGTATGAAGAAGTAATTTTCTGAGAATTCCGTTACGTACACGGCGTTGATAGACGCGATACGGGGACAATCCAGTACATTTGAGTGCTTGTAAGATGGGCTAAAATGTCTCACAGCAACTGAAATATTACTAGGGCGGAAACCGTGCTATTCTATTCATAGGCCCGTCTGCACATCTTATCATAGGTCTAACCTAAGCATTAACGGATTGTCAGATCCAAAATCATAAGTGGATACTGATCTAAGGATTTTATTGGTAGGTGGTTTCAAACCAGCCTCTCTTGCCACTCAGCCCATTCGTTAAGTTGCGGTAGTGACTCTGAGATTCCTCTTCAAAAGGCAGCCAGTAGATAAAAGCATCTTCAAAGTGTTTTTTACTTTTATCAAGATCTAGTTCACGGAACATCATCACAAACTATCACCCTTATCACTAACGAGGGTAGTCAAAAATTTCTCGCATGGTAGTGGTCGAGGAAGATGAAAGCCTTATCCGCAAATGTGCACAGATCTATATAACATTGGTAATAGTCATATGAGAGAACGTAATAATTAGAATTGTACAAGAAAACCAATTGCTCTAGAGTAAACCCAAAGTATTCACAAGTATTTTATCCATTAAAAGACATATCTTCGCATTTGCCCGACTTCATTTTGATGGAAGGTGATTGCGTAACCAAAATGGTTTATGAGATAAATATCAAGCAGGACTGAATAATTTGCAGCTTCATCATTGTTCTGTTCCATTTTCGACTCTTTCAAAATCGCAACAAGACAGCAAAGACAAAATTGCCAACAGTAAGTTGATCTATCGATTTGTATAAAACTGAATGCAACAATTCCTAGATCCTAGAAATGTATCGTTCCCACTATTACAATGTTTCTTTGCAGGTGGTTACTATCATCCCTCGCCACCGAGCCAATAGACAAGTATATGAACTCACCAAATGCGCCGTGGCATGAATGTGGATGGAGAAAACGAACAACCTATGAATTTTGGAATGTTTTCTTGATGCTTACAATATGTTCTACTAAAGAAAGTTCGATTCACAGAAGTTGCAAAAAATATGCATTTGATCGGCTGTCATTGTGTTCAGGAAGTTTTGATCAATAATTATATGAATTGGTCCACATCCTCATTCTCTGCTGATTGTAAAATCAACTTTCATTAGAATCTGTAGCGGCAAAAAATTCATTTTGCTCCAGCGGACTCTTCTTGGTGAGTTGACAAGAGTTTGTTAACACGCATTTCGATTTTTATTAGTCAACACTTCAGTGATTATGTCATTTGTTCATGCTGTTTTATATGGTGAACATTTTTCAATGTTAATAAAAATATGGTTCTCACTTCAATCTGTCAGTAGAACATTTCTATATTTTTCTATAGAAGTAGTTCCTTGACTATATATATAAAATCCAATGTCATTGCACAAATCCCTCAGTCACTGACTTTTCCGCACTCAAGATTTCCTATTTACACGGTTCAACACTACGTGCTCTGCAGATCCCAACAACTCTTGTATTCGCTGAGTTTTCTCCCGTCGATCACTTTCAATACTCAACGGATTTTATTGCACTTGTGCGGCTGCTATCGAGTAATCCTTCATAAAGGCAATGGCTGAGTATTTAGTGATTTAGGCAACCAAGAAGAAAGGTGCTGGTAAGACCTCTTCCACTAACAACCTTTTACAAACGTATGTACATCATGAAAACTCACTTTGATTAGCTGATGCGAGGGCGGTAATGGCAGTAGTGTTAATAGTAACACTTCGTAGGCTGACGTTTCGGCGATTCAAATAATCTATTACACTGTGAGTACAGACTCTGAAGAAGGCTAGGTCGTCGAAAGGTCAGCCAAGGAGCCATTATTACTATTGTGGCAGACTTCGTATCAGCTGATCAGGATAAGTCTGTGAGATTGGCATTATCGATTACCATTGCCGAGGTCTACAAGAGGTTGGCTTTTTGAGCTCCAAGTTTCAAATATACCCATTGTTGTAGAGTGTTGTGCAAATCTTTCGCTCCAGGCTGGACTAGAACCCGCACCTTACTTTTTCCGCGGGCTCTATTCGTTACACTACTGACGCTTACTTTGCTCAACAATCTTTCTACTTATCTTTCTACTACAATTTAGCTTTAGCAAGCATTCAACGAACGCCTTGTGAAGCGTCCTCTCTCGGATTCTTGCCTTGTTTGCCAAGTGTTCGATTAACATTCTCGATGTCATTCGTGGAGAAGACAAACCTTCAAACAGCAGGCGAAGCAGCAGGTTAATATTTCAAGACGTACCCTCAGCAAAAAACACCTCTGCTTGGCTCTTCAGTTATCATCTATCAAATTAAAGGATGTGTAGTCAATGAAAAGAGGGCAGGACCGTGCAATTGTTCGTGAACCGAAATCTTTCCAACATAAGCAACTATCCCCCATCTTCTTGCTACCCAGCGTCCATGCACTCTTTACTTCAATCACTCCAATCAGGAATGATAAAACAGTGGACCAAGAAGAGCTATTCAACCACGTACCGCTTCAAAAGGATTCAGTACTACAAACCATATTCACGCAATACTAAGATTCACTGAAATTTTATAAGAGTATAAAAGAGCTCTCTGCCTCACTTTCATCAAATTATTGGAACTGTGAGGGAAACTTTGCTCTAGTTTTAATGCCTGGACCTCTTATTTTTCAAAAATTTTACTCAATAAACTCACTGCTAAGTCTAAGTCCGAGTATGTGAAGCATATGAGTATGTAAAGGAAATTCCGAGTAATAGAGTCATATGTGTTATACTTTTCTTATTAATTGATTTCTTATTAAAACGAAGAAAAATCCCGGACTCAATGACAAAATCTCACTTTTAATGTCAATCGCGCATGCGCGGTCCATCGATCTACACCACATACACGTCCTAGCCTGCAAGCAATGCGCGGCGTGTTTGAAGCTCAATCTTTATTTCTCTGCTTTGCTGGAGCGAAGCGGGTTTTTGAGTAAGCTCTTCTAGTGCTTGAGGATTTTCCTCATATGAATGGTGGTGCTGGTCAAGAGGTTTTCTTACGGAACCATGAAGACGGGCGCGCTTACTAATGCCTTCACACATCTTCATCTCAGAAAACCCAAGAACGTGAGAAAATCTTCTATTTATCCCCGTATAATTAAGATAACTCCTGACCAATGCTGGGCATCGTTGTGAATTCTACTACGATCGGCTGAAACACTTTGTCGCAGGCCTTATTCTAAACGTAAGAATTCAGACATTCCCTTCCGAGCTGCACGTGAGTCATATAGGGAGAAAGATTCTGTAACGTTCTCTTTTCGTATACGTCACTATAACGGTCTTATTCCAATAGCGAGCAAGCTTTTTCACAGAAAAAATGCCTCCTAACATGGAATTTGATCCCTTCACTGATCTGATACGTTATAAACTCTAGTTTGGCTCTTATAGCAGTTCCAGCCGAAGCTGAAGAAGCTGCAAAGAGCATCTGCAAAACATACCAAAGTTTTGCCGATTACAAAACCAAGATTACTTCACTCGAACGGCCTGATGGAATACTTGCAACTTTAAGAAAGTCAATGACGAAGATGTCATTTATCGTTCGAAATGTCCATTTTGCGATATTTCACAACTTGATAGTAACAACGCCCTCTCAGAACCTCATATCACCAAATAAATTTTCAAACTTCAATTTCATAGCGCGCGTGGAACCTGGCGCTACAATACATGGATCATATATGACTCACGCGGTTTCAAACGGACTAAGCAAACGTTACTGAAATGCAAATTCATGCTGCTCAGTCAAATTCTGATTGGCTACATGAACCCCTGACGTGCATCATAGTTCCACACCCGGAAATTATTTGTAATGACCCACGGTACTGTGGAAAAAATCTCTAATGCACATGTTACACACAGGATTGAAAAAATACAATACACGTTATATCACTAAACACAGATTACAAGTACTACCAGTACAGTAAGGATACCAGTACAGTACTGCACTGCTGAAAAAAAATGAACATGAAATGCTTAAAGAAAGTGATTTAGCAATAAAAAACCGGTCAAGCAATGTGAAGACTGTGGTAATCATATAAACATTTAGAGATCGACTGGCAAAGTGATAGCGGAAATCAAGTGAGCAGGTGTGTAGCAGTAATGTCAACAACCATCAATACGCTAATCCTTCCGACTTTTCTTTGAAGGTTCAGATGTTCAATGAAAAAATTGAATTCTTGACACATCGCGCTACTTTTGCGCCAGTTACCCTAAGATTATCTTTCTGTTCTGCATCACTTTGCGAATCATGTGATAATCCACATATGCTATAGAATGCATATGAGACTGAGAAATTAAGTCATCAAAGATTAGCTGAACGAGTATTAGAGTCACATAGGCTTGAAGGTATACCAGGATAAGCACAAAATTCACTATCGTTCATCACGGTTATACCATTTGACTGTGGAATAAAGCGATGTCGGAAGACAACGATTTAAAGCGATGGAAAATGATAAAATTCGGCACTAAAGCAATGCTTAATGACTTTCGTGAAAACGAGAACTCAGACCTCGAGACTAGAAAATAAATATGCCAGATAACCACGCTTTGAGCCACGCATGTGGTCTGTTATATAAAGCTGACTAATAGAGCCCGATAAACGTGTTTCAATCCTGATAGTTTCATCAGTCTGGCGGTACACTTTCGTCTTTTGTCAATCCTCTCGGGGCGCTAACCCCTCGCTCAAGAGCAATCCAGTGTACAACACTTCCCATTCAATGATAATTCCACTTGATGGACGTTGCAAAATATTTGTGGTCGCCCACTATCAGTATAGCGGCTGAGCGCCCCGAGAGGATTGACAAAAGTTGAAAGTGTTCCGCTCGACTATCGAGACCGTCAAGGTTGAAACACGTGTATCGGGCTCTAAATTTCGGTCTTATATAACAGACGACATATGTGGCCCAAAAAGTGATTATCTGGCATATCGAAATTTGAGCGTCGTCTTAAGAAAACACAACGCAACAAAAGGTACGAAAAATAGAGTTGAAAAGTTGTTAATACTCGCTCGTCAAATCCAATCGGTAATGCGTAATTCCTGCTTGTAAATGAGTACGAGGAAAAATGTAATTAGGTAGATGCATCCTATTGGACGAAAGAAACAGTGGAGTGGACTCCGAGAGAATGCAAGTGTCCAGTTGGAATACAACCCAATCATTGGGTGGACGTTTTTAGCCAACGTCAACCCACTGCAATGCAAATGGCATTGAGTTTTTAATCAAGGTATAGACCACGCCTAAATCGCTGTATTCGATAAAGATCACCTTCAAAGACGACTAGTGTGCGAGAGAGGAACGAATCGAAACTACACCGGGGCTTGCTCTACTGGTAAAGGCGGGTTGTACAACTATGTGAGCGATTAAATGTTGACTGACTACAATACTGCTTGAAATAAAGTGTTCCACAAATTCTCAAAAATGCTGCGTGGAGTGACCACAGTAATGAACGGGGTGCTCAAAATGGACCAAAGGTGATTTTCTACTCGTTACAACCCATAGTCATCAAGGTATAGTTGCTCATTGTTTGTAACACCCTCTTACCAGACGGTAATTTGAGTAGTGCAACTGCAGTGAAGCTATTGAAATCTCTAAGCCTAATAAATAAAAGGACTAAAATAATGATATGGTCCTATAACGTATGCTGGTGATATTTGAATGATTCAATATTGAAGACCGAACGATGTTGAGCAGGCACATGTCTACAAGCTTATAAGCATATATGTGGCCTGATGAATCCCGAGATATGTGCTATTCGTTCAACTCCATAAACGCGCGACACTCAGATTTGTTGGGCTGCAGGTGGAATGGCGTCTAATTCTACATTGCTTACGCAGTTGGTGGTATCCAAACAATAATTCTCCGAAAGCTAAACTGGATGGATTGATAACATGATACAGAAATTATAGAAGTGAATCCGATTTATTGCTTTGAAGACTATTTTCTACGTGATATTATGGGCCAACACATAGCTAGACTGCTGTCAACACTTGAAACTATTTGTAGCTAAAGTACCGGTTCTATGTTTCTTATATTCGCTCAGCCGATACGATTCGTAATTCCTAGTTGTAAATGGGCTGACACAACATTCAGTTTTATTACACGACTTGTCATTACAGTTTTTATTGTGCAGATCTCAGTTAAACCATGGAAAGTAAATAGAGTGTTCAATAATACCTGTGTTTCTCATAGATGCTTTTATTAAAGGACATCTCGGCAGCGTTGAAGAATCGAGCCGCGCAGTAATTGAAGGAGTATTGAAGTATGTGATCGGATAGCGATGAGAAATAGTTGGGAAACTACTACTGCTTTCGTTAACAAAAAGAAAATACACATCTCATCTTACCCTGACATCATTTGAAGGAGTCCGGAGTGGGCATGATTAATATAATGCATATTCGGAAAGAATGAATCGATGAATGTATAGCGGCACAACTCTTCAGGGGACAATGCAAGGCATAATATACCAGTCCGGTTATACCTTTCCTTCGAGTGCTTTATTAAGACCACGATCAAATTTCGATAGATCCTTTCATTGTTATTTGAGCCAACATGTCATGTGGTCTGGTAAGGGCTCTTGTACAGCCTGTTGGCTCAAATACTAATGAAAGGATCTATTGAAATTTGAGCGTGGTCTCAATAAAGCCCTCAAAGGAAAGATAAAAATACCAGCCAGCTAGTAATCGAGTGCAAAAACACTCTGTGTTAGGTGAAAATTTCGCTTGACATAGAGTGTAAACGTACGTCGTCGATAACTCTCTATAAGGAGTGTAACGCTCCCGAGAGAACTGACTATAATAAGATCGACAGACGACGGGTTCTGCCCGGCTGATGAGTCTGTAAGGACGAAACACGTGTCTCAGGCTGTACAAGAGCCCTTACCAGACCACATGACATGTTGGCTCAAATAATAATGAAAGGATACTAGTCTGGGTCAATCGCCGCCTGAAAGCAGCATTATAATGGAAAATATAGAACTGCAGGAGAAACGGATATTACGAAGATAGGATGCATATTAAACCACCTAAGGCACACTAGGGCTGTGTGAAACTCAAGCAAAAACAGCTAATCAATGAAAATCAGTTCAAAAGAACGTTATAGAAAGCAAAAAGCTGTTGAACTGAGCACTGGTCTACGGTTTGAGGAGACATTCTACGAATTTAGAAGTAGAACATCAAAGAAAACCTACAGCATGAATTTCAAAAGCTCTGGCTATTTTCAAACATAACAGGGTAGATTCAAAAAACTCCATTATCTGATGAATCCCCAAGGGTGTTTTGATTGTTTGGCTCCCAATATATGTAGTGGATCGACCTCAAACTTGGGCGATCGAGTCTTATCTACATTATAATATTATTAATGTCGCTGATACGCCCAGAGCATTCGATCACCTCAAACTTTGGTAATTTAATCTTTATTTATATACTAATATTAATTAATATAACAAACAATAGCAACAACAACAGGGAATATGATTATATGCGGCATGAACGGATAACAGATGTGAGGAACTGTGATTAACCTAAAGTGGTGGTACAGTGGGTTTATATATTGTTGAAAATATTAGAATTGATATGAGGTGGTGGCTTAGTGGCTTTATGTGTTTGTTGACTGGCTTTAACAAAGAGTGATTGGAGAGAGACAATGCAAGCGAGTGAGTGATCGCGAAAGAGTGCGAGCAAGTGAGAGACGGCAAAAAGCAACATGCTAGATTTCCCCTTGCGGACGATGAGGGTCAATATGACTCTCAGTAGGCGCGCCGTTCGGACGGGCTACGAAGAGTGGTGGTGCTCCAATACAGATTCGGGCTAATAAAGCTCTTAGAGAAACACTACCATCAAAAAAAATGAAATATCACTGATAAGACTCCTGTATTAATAATTTTGGCAAGATCAATGCCAATGCTGCTCAAAATTTCTCCTTTTTCAAAAGAAAGAAACGATGTACTAGGTTGAAATAGAGTTTCCATCGTTTGATAAAACATTCAGAAGTTATGCATATATTCAGACAACAAACAACAGCAACCATTCTTTGAAATATAGGCCGTCATTATCCACCACTTTTCGTCATCGGTCCGTCAGGTTTCGGATCTGATCGAAGTACAAGTCCATCGGTTGAATCAAAGAAATCTTGACATGCTTCTTCAAATTCATCGAATGATTTACGGCTACCTTCCAAAAAAAGCTGCGTTGACCAGAAAAGGCCGTAATCGAATGGAGAAAACGTTTGGGTTATAGGGTAAATGCAGTAGAATCTCAACTCCGTCCAATTCCTCAAACTTTGCCTTGGTCCTTTTGGCCGAGTTACTTGCGCGGTCTTCCTGAAACAAAGCACGCTTTTCAACGAACAAGTTTTAAGTATTTTTCAGCCACCATGTCGTAAACTCGGTCCAGCTGCTCGCAATTAAGTTCGGCGTCGATGGATTTACCATTCGGGAGAAGTTTAAAATACAAAACCGCTTCATATTTACACCAAATGCAAGCCATGACCTTTTTGCCATATCGGTTTTGACGCTACACGGATGGCCGTGTTTGACCTTTTGTGGTAGCCTGGAAAATTCCATTGTGCAGCAGATATAGACAAATTATATAACTAATAGATGCGCAAGAAGTAAACCTTTTGAATGATATGAAAATAACACACGATTCATGAAAAAAAAACGACATTTCAATCCAAACGATGGCAATTTTCTTCCCAACCTAATACTTGCAAAAAGCATTATATTCCCAGCTGTTGTTGGGAATTCTCTCATACTTTCGTCATGTTTCCGTAGTCAAGAGATAGCTTAAGAAATTCTGACTTTAATACTAAGCTTGTTGTTTGAAATAATCCCACAGTACGTTCTACTGAAAAATAAAAGATGACCTTTTGCAACCGCAATCCAATCTTTGTAACTGAAAGCAGATTTTTTGGGACTACATAGTTATATTTCGATTCTTATAAACTTTTTTGCTGAAGAAAAACTCGAGATATCATTGACAAAATTTTTGTAAACTTATTCTAAAGAATAACGCCCAACTGCCTCAAAAACCTTTCGCTTTTGAAAACGATTTCTGTCACATGCAATCGCATTTTAAGAATTGCGATCTTGAGACTTTGATTTTGATCTAAAAAGGACCTATTTTATTAGATTACTAGTACTCATTCAATAGCTGAAATCAAGTGCACTTGAATTTTGTATTTTGTTTCTCAGATGGCTTGTTTTCTGCGCTCTAACAGTCGCGAATAAAATTTTGTTTCACATTTGAGGATTTCTCGCCGTGTAAAATAATTTTTATGAGCAGTCAATAACCATTCGACTTCAATGACACAGTTTTTTTCAAAGCAGGACTCATTAGTGAGATGTGGTAGTTAAGAGAAGATCGGATTTCGCACATTTAAGGGTGGGGTTTCGCGTTATTGGCCTCAAGTCACCATGCCTTTAGCAACACATCAACTAACTGCAAATCGCAATCTTCTTTTGGCTGCTACACAGTACAATCAAGAGTTTTTCCAAAAACAAAGTTATTGCAGAAGTAGTCGAGATCTGAGCTATCGAAGAGTTATTGGAAATCCAGCAGCAAAGCTAACTTCAGTGGGAAATGCTTAAGGATGAAAAATATTTTGATCTCTACTGTTAGATCGCATTAAGGAGACATTTAAAGAATGAAGTATACTATTAAAAATTCCAAGATCTAACTATAACTCTAACAGAAATCGGAAACGCGTTTTTCCTAAGTAGTCGAAATAGGATGCGGACAGTGAAATTATCCAAACTTGCAAAATGTGGTTTTCTTTTGACCGTTACAACACTCTGAGAAGTCCTTTATCAAAAGCAAGTACACCATTGAAATTGCTAAGACTTTCCCTATCTAATACGATTACCAATTGCTTTTGGAAAGAAGCTTTATCCGGCGAGAAATACTTGGATGTGAAACAAAATATTTTTTCGACTGCTACAGCGGAAAAAACAAGCCATTTATGGAATGAAATACATCGTCCAAATTCAATTGATTTCAGCTATTGAATGACTACTGGAATGTTTCATACTTTCCTAACAAAGGGCTCAAACAGGGTGGAGAGAATGGGAAAGAACCGCTTTACCTCCATCTTTTATTCGCATACCATAGCTATGAAAAGAGAATTCGAATGAAATTATGCATTGATCTGAAAAATGGAATCTGAACTGCACTAATAATCAAAGAAATATTTGAAATTGTCAATGAACTGCGATTGCATGCAATAAGCAGCATATTTTTGACGACTACTCAATGTTTTCCAATTTTCAACCAGTATGATTAATTTTTATGCACTTCATGCAATAAAGTGTGCGGAAAGATGGAAGAAGCAGAAGACAAATTTGTTGAGGTAAGTATAAATAAGATATCCTTGGGATATTTGATAAAACATTTTAATATAGCTTTTTTATGAATACTTAACTTTTCCTTTGAAAGTGTGGATTATGAAAGCAGTAATTACGTTATTTCTAGCAAAAATAACCTTATTGAGGTCTGTTCCGTGACATCTGACCAGTTATTGATACAAAATTTCACCTGCTGGCAAAAGAAGTACAAAAATCATTAGAAAACTACCACGTTAGCTTTGGAGCAGGCGCAGGCAGGCTCTCTTCGCATCCGCCCGAGCTGCCCGCCAGCCGAAAATGGCGCCGTCCGCAAAGGGATATGGAAGTGTTCTATGAGCAAGAGGTTTGCATTACGACGTTTAACAATCAATCCATTCAGCAGCCAGACAATGCAGTTGGAAGAGCCAAAGTCTATGAACAGGAACAATGCGTCCTTCCATCTCACCAGAGCCGCAGAGAACAATAGTGTATTCCATACAACGAACTTGAGAGATGTGAGTGGTGAAGTAAGGTGATGATCTTTAAGTGAAGAACACGGACGTTGATGACGATTAATTTATTACAATACAACATGAGAATGTTAACAAGGCAATGAGATATGTGCGAGAGACATGTACGATGACGATGACACAATGGATCTACCTAGCAATTACACAATCGACACGTGGTCAACAGTTGCAGTTGCTAAAGCCTATGATTAAGAGTCAATGTAAAATGGGAGCAATCGCTAAAGCAGGAGAGAGTCATATAAAACCAACAACAGGAATAATGACATGTTGACTGCCAATGGAGATGAAGGAAAGTATTGGACAGGTCGCTCTCTGCCGTCTCCGATGGTTGAACGACGGTCGGCCCGACTGTCCTCTCTCCATCCCATCGATTAACGAACATAGATATGATGTGTCGACAAAGCGTTCACATACCGTCGGCCTATCGATCGTATATTATCTAAATGGCAGTTATTTCGAGAATAACAGCTATAGCTACATGATTCCTAATTCCATTTTGCAACTTTTCAGAATGGAATTTTTCTTGCAATAATCTTGTAATAATATGCACGAAATATCATTAAAACATCATCGAAATACCATGAGAGGGATTATTATCATAATGGCACGTTGTTCTTCCTCCATACACATTCCTACAGCTGCACACCCTCTCTCTGGAATTGACTCTGAACTCTAGAGGTAACTGCAATTAACACTGACCTGATACGGGTGTAGAGCACGGTAAGATTAACAAGTTTACTGAATATAAACTGTAAGCAGACCAATCAGATAAGTGAAGTAATTACGGTAAGATTACAGTAATCTTAACGACCAACTGCTGACCGCTGAGTGATGAATGCTGCCTTTTCTATTTGACGAAAGCTTGTATATAGACCACAAACAATTAGTTCGCTAGATAAAGCGCTACAGTAACCCTACGGTTGCATAAAAAATCTACGCACACAAAGGGTTACATTCGAGGTTAACATGCGTACAAAAGAGGATAGGCAAGTTGATGGTCTGTAGATTCAACACAGAGAATTTCTTGCTCACACCACATGGTCAAATTGTTCGTAGCATAAAAAGTGACACGTTCGTCTCGCAATGGGAACTTAAACACAAATGACGTTTGCCAGCTGCACATTCATTTGCCGGCATTGACAACTTACAAGAATTACAGTATACCAAATTACAGATCCAAACATCCTCAGTGAATTCATGTTCGTTCGTTCGATCGTTATGAGAGATGATGGTAATCAGCTGGAAACAAACTACTCTGTATACATAAATGAGGCAGCTTCAGAGTATAGGTATCATTTTGCCCAGTTGTTAGAAGAAGAGATACGCTACGTACCGTTGTGGTTGACCAGGTGCCGTCTTGGATCCAATGTTGAAAACTCGGAAGTGGAACAGAAAAAGGATGAAGCTGAAATTAGTAAATTTTGTATGAAATGGCTCACAACTATGCTGTGCTGCTAACTTTCATCAAAATAAGTTATTGAACTGGCGCAAAAACGCTCTTGTGAAAGAAAGGGGGAAATCAAGATGCTTTTTGTTCCATTATTTCCAACTCGATGCCGAGAATGATTTAGGTAGGAGCTGCGCACGCTTTCCATTGTTCTTTACTAGGGGTGAAACCTTTTGGCGAATTTTTACCTCTTAGAACAAACAAATCTCTGATATCAGCTTCACTAATTGCACACGACAGCATCGCTTCTTCTACGCTTGCGGAAGGTATTCATATTGAGAGTCTCCTTTGGATGTGACAAAAATCATTGGAGCCACTGACAACAACAACAACTTATTAGATAAGTAGAAATTCACTAAAAAGAATTAGTGCAATTACCGCATTCCTCTTCCTAATAATTTCAAATCTTTTTCATTTAAAAATCTCTCCCAAAAAATATGTCATAAAGTGTTTTAAATGACGTTGTATACTGAGTTCACCCATAAAGAGAGTTAACAAGTAGAGTAATATAGCACTCACCCATCCAGTGCATGACATAATTCCCATGGAAATGTTTGAGTGAAGAACACGGCCCATTTGCTTTTGACCAGTGGACAAATTAAGTAAATACTGACCTCGTGGTAGAAAAATATTGCATTTTGGCATACCGTCTGCAATGAATATGAGGGAACTCTTTTAGAAGCTCTCGGAATCCGAGTCACTCAATAAATGTCTTACCTGTTTGTAGAAGCGCACTTCTATTTGGTATTTTTTTCGTTGAGCGACATTTGAGAAGAGAGCATCGTGATTATGAAACTTCAATCCATTTAGACACAAAGCGTTTATTAATTAAACTTTCATAAAAATAGCTTATTTTTCCTCTACGGCTAATTCCCAATTTATCATGATTTCAAGAAAACTCATAGTCCTAATAAAAAACTGAAATTAGTTTATTACGATACACTTCATTCATAATTCCCAGTGGAAATCTACTAGATTGCCATTATAAGAGATTGATACCAGGCAGTGATTCACAATTGTATGGATGCTTGTGAATCTAAATATGTGAACTTCTATTTAGTTGATAAGACATTAACGGTAGAGGAACTCTATTTGCATGTCATGAATTGCAACATGAAGTATGGCGCCATCATGAGTCGACAAACACCTGAGAACGACTTGCCGATATTGTTTAACCAGTGTTTTAGTTGAAGATATTATCAATTAATCATATAGAGCTAAGACGAAATTTGGATTTCAAATTGACTTTGCTGGCTCAATAGCGAAACGTTGATTTCAAAAAGATAATTCTTTCTCTCGCCCGTCGACTACAAAGAGAGTTTCAGATCTTGTTGTATAGAAGACACGAGGAGAGGTGACTGACGCTAAACAAAGTACTTTTGCTTCACCTTATTGATCCGCCTCTACAGTGTTTCTACGGGTTTCAGTAATTATTGCATTCAATTCTTTTGTAGTCTTCTTCTTGAACGTCTTAGAATAGTGATTGAACATGCCGCTCTGCATTCTTGAAGATAACCTGACTGTAGAGTTCTATAGGGCCCTCGTTGTTGACTACCAAGGAACGTGCGCCTTCATTGAAAGAAGCTGAACATATTGTTAGTGAATTTTCTCAATGGCGACCCTTATACGCAATTCTAATAGGATTTTATTGGAGTAATGCGCTTGTTATAAAAGGCTGCAGAAGCAGCTGTTGAGGCAGGTGAAAACAAGGAATGTCTCAAAGAAAAGAGCATGAGTTCTCTACTTCTCAGTTCCATTCATTTACATACGTAGCAGATCAATATGATGCTTAACAATTAAACAAGAATTAGCGATGGATTCAAGTGATACTTATAGAAGTCACTCGGATTTCTTTCACAGAGGGCTCTCTAGAAATTAACTTGTGAATCTATGTGACGCAACCAAAGAGAGAGGAAATAACAAGGAGCCAAAAGTGACTTTGTGCTTTGCAAAGACGAAAGTGGACCTATCAGACAAATTCGCTGTTTCTAAGGCAATCGTTTAAACACTTCTTCCGTTGTAATGTAAATTTCTTGATGCAAACCTGTACAAGTGTTCTCCTTTCTAAAGATTGTATTCTACCATTGAAATTATTATAGGGTTATAATCAAGTAACAGGAAAGTTCATGAGATTTGGTTACCATCTGCCTGCAACAGGTAAATTTTCTGTCCAAACCAGAAGACGATAGTAAGCTAACTGGTTGGTTGCATTCAAATACGCTATAGAGCGTCATATTGGGGATCAGAAATTAAGATGAAACGAACAGAAGGAGTGCATACTCGAGTTTAGTGCTGACTATGACCGCTCTTGGTGAATCATAATTTTAGACACAGTACTCTCAGCTCTCAAAGTTCTGAAATCTCTCTATGAAGAGTACTATAACGCGATAGATTACGTAGTGGTCAATCGAAGAGTTTCACAATTGTTGGCGTCGACCAAAGATTTTACAAAGAGTTGAACCATCATCTTCTCTGAACAAGACTCATGATATTGGGCAAAACAAAGGGATCAGGAATTTCAGAAAGCAAGACTCTACAACAGTCATAAATTGGGATATTCAAAAGTGCTAGAAGGCTCTCAAACAGATTTCTAGATCGAAAACTTCAGGAGTCAACTAGCTCATTCAACAACTTCATGTCAGTGAACGAAGCTGATGAGGTTGGGAGAGAGCATACATCAAGGCATTTACAACTGCAGGGCTTTGACGATTTTACTATGAAGCTCAAAGAGAATAGTTGTAGCATCCGAAAAGTTAAGAAAGAAACTTTGCGAGCATCACAACTTGGATCTCTTTGATAGTCACGTCCTTCTCCTTCATGTAGAGTAACGCAGGATGGATATGTTCTCTTATCCTCCTCCATTCCGATGTTCAATGTTATTTGGGTTCTCAATTATCAAATCTTCAATCGCGTCGCTATAACCGATGTAGCAAAAACATATGTTTAACTGAGTTTATAGAGCGTTATTGCTAAACTGGGTCTATAGAGAATTATTGCTTGCCTGACCAAATCTCTTAAAGGTTGGTAGCTGATAGCTATGATAGAGAGATCTTGGAGAATGAGTGGTGGAAAACCGGTGGCTCCGGTGGTCTAGTGATAGCACGCGTCCTGGTATAGGTGAAACGCGGGTTCAACTCCCGACTGAAGCCGAATTTTTGCCTTCCACTCTGCTCCCTTAGGTATGCTGAATTGTGTAGTTCCACAGTTTAGTATGATCATGTGAGTGGACTGGGAAGTATCATTCAGAAGTATCGTGGATCTCCATAAGAAAGCAGAAAACACATATTATGTTGGCCTAGTCAAATTACGGTTCCTTTTGTATTGAGTTACGCATCGGAGGTTTGAGACTTAAGGTGGCATAATCAAATATCACTCAGAGTCAAGCCACCAAAAACTCGGTCCAATGGAAAATGTTGGAGAAATCTTGTGGGGCGCAATTAAAAAGGTACTATGAAGATCTGACCAGCGTCAACAATCAGACATGAGAGACACCACCGTGCACGGTGAATGGCGAAAATCAAGAAAGTCGAGCACGCAGAGTTTTGCTTCACAACCGATGCGCAAGATAAAAAAGTGGTTGAATTTTGAGATGTCAAATAGAAAACGGTAAATTGCAGAGGCAGCGGGTAACTCCTTACGAAAACCTTAAGAGAAGATTGTAAAGCTTAGTGAGCCCATGGAGCGGTAGAGGCCTATTGTACTAATCGCATACGTGATAAGTACAAATGGAACTTTGACCTGCACGCTCTAGTCATTTAGGTCAGTTATTAAAGAGGCGACTGGTGAAACAATAATTTAAGTTCGACATAAGTGCCACTGACCTTATGCCTGACTCTCAGGCAGATTAACGTGCTGCAGTCAAAAAGAAAAATCAGGCCCACAACTATCACATTGTTGTAGAAGTTGATAGAGTAGGAAAAGAGATAACCGCACGTTGCATCAGAGTAAGTCCATGTCCACTTTGTTGTATCCAGATAGAACAAACACCGACCGACTAAAAAGTCGACATATAATGTGAAGACAAACTTTCAAGAATTTTTTTTTGCAGACAACACCAAGCAACATATTTGAAATTTGGCTCACACACATTCCTTAAATTGAGACAATTCAATGTCATGCAGCGCAATTCGTTATGGTACTTGATTGTGTCGCCCCAAATCATTGCTATTTCTTTATTCCGATTAGACTCTAAAGTTTCTCATCTATATCTTTACAGACACTTAGCATGGCCGTTAATGAAGCAATGAGTCTACGGATATCGAGTACCCTTTGGGCTATACCCTTTCACGCGCTCACTGCGTCTAGTCCTCTCTGTCTCACGAAATAAGAATTTTTTGCTGGCATTATCGGCTGGACTAAGGCGTGTATTTTCAAAACATAGTGCCGTGACTTCTTCGCTCGATGGTTTCTGCTATCGAAACCTTCCACCGACAATGTCGATCGTTACAAAAACAGCCGTTCTCTAACTCTAAAGGACACCGCCTCGTTCAGCTTGCACCAACGAAGCTCATCTACGTCTTACATGCTCATTCCAACAACCGAATCATTACGGGCTTTGTAGCTCATCCGCTATGGCCCACAACTCACCACTGATCACGTTATCGCACATCTCGCCACATGTACACTCATCAATCTATTTTTCCGTGTCGCCATTGCTCATAAACTCTTGCTCTTTGTGAACAGTTCTTTGTTGGTCTATTTATCATTGCGTCTATGCATATGTCGCGGATCACTTTAGGTGACTACCAACACGATAAGGTCTTGCAAGCACCCTCTGATGCGATTATTAATGACTTGTGCTTATGAGTGCCGTATCCGTAATCATCGTTGCTTCACTGTATCGTTATACTGATGGAGCATTTATGTATGTAAAGGTTGAATTATCTTTATTCAAGATCAGAACTGCGCTGACAAAACAGAGCCTGCATAGCAGGCTAAAGCAAGGAGAGCAGTGTCGCGCAGAATCAAACATTGAAAATTATTTTATTTGATCGCCTTTATCGGTGGTATGATGTTATAATATACTCAGTGATGTTGAGTGATGAGCGAAACCTTTCCATCATGCGGGACTCGAATCGACATCTCACCCTATCCGGGGAGGGGGGGGGGGGGGGGGCGTGCTGAACCGTTGCCCTACTGACATCCGTTTTAACATCTCTCTTTATTCTTTCGCCCCGGATAGTGTGAGACACCGACACGAGTTACGCCTGACGCGAAAGTTTCGCACATCACTCTACATTACTGCGTATATCAAATATTGCATATGCACTCTATTTATGCAAGCATGAAGAGCGCCTCAAAGATAGGCTAGACAGTCGTTATGAGCCTTTCGGCAGTGAAAGGAGCTCCGATGTTGGCCGGCTTTTTAAGGAATATTTCATGTGAATATCCGTGCGTGTTCAGTAGAGTAGAGTACATAATCTACTTAAAATTGGAAGATCGACCGGAGATTCTTGATTCTTTTTCATTTCACCTTTGCGAAAATTTGTAAGTGCAGTTCAGTACCACATATTGTTTACTGTAATCTATGTTATCTGGGCAATTTCAGAAACCATCAATACTATTAATTGTAAAATAGCAAACTCCACCCCAAAGAATCGGCATTGTGCGCAAGAAGCTTAGCATCCATAGGAGAAGAACTACGATAGAGGTGTTCCTCATTGTCACTAAGCTGGAAACTTGTAGAGGAAACATAATGGTGATGACTCTGTTAAGGGCAATGGCAAGGCGAGTGTAGATGCATGCATTGAAGAACATAACATTCGCCGTACTGAACAGTTTGCCTATCAATTCGGTTGATATTTCGCTTTCACTGGAAAATATAAATTTGATTATTTCAGTATTTGAGAGTCATAAATTTTATTCTCTTTTGTAAAGTAAGTTGCAGCTTTTCTATTTCGTTATACGCAATGCTATATACTTTTTCTAAGAATACCGTGAAATTAGATTGTTAGCACATTTTCAACGGAATCTTGACAATTTTCAAAAAGCGCCCGACATTTTTTTCAAAGATTTTCGAAGTAACATCGAGAACGCGGTGATTTGCTACTATATAGTATGATTTGCTACACATTACCACAGAAGTAGGCTTCATATTTGAAATATGTGTACAAAATTTTAAAATTTTTGATAACGAGAAAATGTAGCAAAGTTTTTGTTTTGCTCATCCACAAGTTATTTGCCTTATTTGAAACAAGTTTTACTTTCCCGAGGACTACTCAAGATTTCAAAAAATTCTTCAACGATGAAACTCCTTTTTAGCTGGAATGCGAATCATCATGGAACTATAACTTGCGATCTTTACAATTTGATAATTTATAATGCCACAATTATGCGAGCCTCTTCTTCGCGTTTAATTACTTCGTACCGTATTTAGTTGGCTAGTCATGTTTACTGTTGAGTAAAAATAATGTGATTACTGGTGAAACATAGTTACTTGAAGTCTAATTTGCTCATATTACCAAATGATTATTTCAAATTTTCTAAGCGAATAACTATAACCATTTACAGTAATATGACTGGTGATGCGTAAAAGACGAGGTTGAGTAGAACACCCATATTGGCGATGCTCTGAGATAAACACAGCAGACCGAACGGGTTTCGTAAGTTTGAATTGTATCGGACCGCTAGTATAGCAGTACCGTTTGAGATCATACCAAACAGTCCTATCTGAAATTCACGTACTTTTATTCTCTGCAAAAGTTTAGCTCATATGCTGATTTCTTTAGTTTGAAATCCTGGTTAGGCAGAGCAGTTCCATATACAATATGATGTAGGCTGCTCGATAATTAATTCAAATAATTTACGCTGTGTTCTTAAGATATTGTGCTTGCTCAAAACCACATTATTTGAGCACAAGTAAAACTCTTCGACTCTAAACGTTTTCCAGAGAGAAATAAAACTACTGTAGTTGCTTATTAATAAGCTCTGATTGCCACGAATTCGTGTTAACAAGACTTCGACATCGGTTTCGCTTTGAGATAATTTATTGCTCAACGACTTATCAGTATGCTTGAAGAAGTGGTTCTCAACAACAAAGTAATTCCTCGAGTATAATGTAACATCTCAAAGCTTTATTGCTATCCCCGTTCAACCTTCGCAGCGTCACAGGTGAAACGTGTTCCGGCGTGTTGGCATTGACAAGTACCTTTCCATTCGTACGGCGTACATTTACTGAGGTCCACCAGTATTGCAATTTTTTAGATGACCAATGCAGTTTAAGTGAAAAGATGAAGCCACCGTAAGATTTCAAATAGTTATGCTCATATCTCAGATCCTCTCATCTCTCCCAGAGCCCTCATTTAGTCGTCTTCAATAGCCCGAAACTTCCGTTGTCTTCAGGGCTTAGTTCACTACAACGAGTTCGAACAATTATCATTTTGTGCATTCGTGAGCATTCCCTAGGCTCAGCAATTTATGACATTTATGAGCCACTTATAGTGAATGTCCTTATTATAGGAAGTGATCCCTATTTTCCATCAGATTGATGAGTAAAATCTTAGTTGAGTTGAGCAACTTTTTGTTTCAGTTCAATCAAGAAGTGTCATGTGCCATCAAGAACTGCTTGGCAAAATAAAGACCTATCGGCATTGCTGGAGTTCTGTATAAACGTGTAATGCAGGTTGAGTCTTCATAATTGGCGTGATGGTGTACTCCACTCGATGCGACGGGATATGACCTCGGAGACCCACGTCATATAAGCGAATACTCGCGACACTCGACTATAACCGTAGGCAAAGACATTGGCCACAATGGAGCATTGGCAACCACGTGGAAGCTTATCAGTTAAAATTGCTTAGCCATAGTGAAGTCCACTCAAGGTGGGTAATAAATCTGCTGTTTGTTAAAAAAAACTAAATACACTTTTGAAATTATGATTTCTTCTCGGTAAAATTGATCTGTCTTTGGATTGCAACTCAGTTAGACATCGAAAGTGCACAACAGCAGTTGTACAGCATCAAAAACAAAAAATTTCGTGAAGTAGTTGTAAGAAAATAGAAGGTACAAGTTCTGCACTCAAAAATCCTACTTATCTTGAGCTATATCTGATATGTGTTCTCACCGTATGCTCATTTTTCATGTTATTAGTAGATTTCCAATATTCTCATTAAGTCTAGCAGCATTGAGTCCACAGAATTTCATGAGTGCGACACACACCGCACCTTACATGGACGACAAGCATTTAAGAATAGGAAAGGCACGTCTTCATTGCTAAGTGTCAGGCTCAAATAGGATTTCCGAAAATATTGTTTCCCTTATGAGTTATAAAGAAGGCAACTTGAAACTCACAATGGCCATGATCACCGACACGGCAATGTTCTCCGTGTGGATATACAACGGCGTAGTTGACAGGGCCGTCATCTCTTAAACACGTAGGTTTTCCAATGATAAAAATTTTAAGACAAATTCAAGAGATTTAAACCCACTGAAACTAAGATACAAGGTGCTGCTTTAACATTTGTCACTCTTAGTTTGAACATCGAATGTTGAACATTGCAAAACCATTGCCAAACACTACCAGTTTGGTAACGATTATTTCGTAATACATTGATCAAAGCAAATGGCCCGTCACTCAACTATATATCGACTAAACTTTGAGAACATTAAATTTTTTGAGCTCTAACACGAAATGTGCTTGCTAACATTTTAGCTTCCTATTGTGCCTGATGAGAAGATCTCGAAGAGCGCGATGTTCACTGGTGAGATCTTTAGCTTTCTTTCGTTCAAAAAATAAAAGATGAATTCTTTTGCAAGAAAATCTATTATATCTATTAGCGAAGTCTATAGAAACAGTTGAATGCAAAGGTATGATTCATTTTGCCAGTTATGAGCGGTCAACTGTTGTTCATTGCAATGTCGATGGATTTTATCAGCTGGCATGCAGTGATCTGTTAATCCGGCGTCGATTTCTTTACTTGTAAGCGGTTTATCTCCCTGCGAGAGACTGACTTAACCGGAAGAGACCGTGCTTTTGATGAGGCTAAAATGCCGAAACACGTCTCTAGCACTGTATAAGTGTCATAAGAGATCTCATGACACGCTATTAAGTTTATATCAAGATATGATATCTAAATCTATTGAGTTGTTCACGACTTTCCTACCTATTTATCCAGCTAATAAATAAATCATGTCATTACAAAAGTTGAAGCCCTTCGACACGAGCAAGTGATTTAGTCGGCTTCAGAAGATAGATATTATGGACCCACCAAACGATGAGAGTCTCTTGAGCAACACTAAAGGGGGCTAAAAACTAACGGACTCCACTGTCTCCCAACTCAGCTGCTCGCCATCGACAAGAAGTTGGTGGATGTATTCAACAGTTTATTACTGTTATGAATGGATAGAGCGAATTTCTGAACACTTCCACTTTCAAAGCCCAGCAGTGGAATCAGGAGAAATGTTGGGCGAGCGCGAAGAATCGGAACGATATTTGATTGAATGGTAAGAAATGTTTTAAAAACGTCAAGTATTAATATATGCCTGCGAAAGCTAACGCAAATTCTAAAGGGCTTTTCACAAAATACTATACAAGGAGAGAAAACTATAGGCGAAATGCTCCACGGAGGTCTAGGTGTTTTCGTTACAAAGCTCATTAGGACAATGAGGAAGCTGACATGTCACGGCAAGCGAATATCCACAAAAAATCGGATGATTACGATTGGCAATAAGCAAGTGTTGTAATTGGCTTCTTACTTAGTAAGAAAAAATTTGCTCACGTTCTTTAGTATGGGATTAGAAGTGAATGCCTTGGAATAGTATGAAATAGGTTAGATATTGAATACCAATAATGAGTCTTACAATCATTTTCTTCACATATAAATGAAAGCAATGTATAGATACAAAGAGGCAAGACTTGGTGGTCAAATCTGATCAAAATATCTTCAGTTTCATATTTGACACGTATAATAATTGTGCCACACACTCTATTAAGTGGCTTCAACCACTAAAATCTATCTACTCCAAATGTTATTCAAATTTTTCCGAAACTCATTATTGTTAGATTCGTGGAAACCTATGCGATGGATGCGATGAATTGATTTATAAAATGCTTACTATGAAGGTTAGTAATAGCTGTTGAACCTTCAGTGAAACTTTCGTTTATGTTTTTCATGAGAGATGCAGCGTCTGTTGTTGGTGAAAATTTGTCAGAGTGAGATTCCTTCATTTAGCAAACATTGTATGGTAGCCATTATGACAATTAGCCTCCACGGCGGCTTATCATGTTTACTGCGCTTTTGAATCTGAGGGAAACATTCGCAATTATTCCTCG
Source organism: Parelaphostrongylus tenuis (assembly GCA_019055375.1). Taxonomy (NCBI): domain Eukaryota; kingdom Metazoa; phylum Nematoda; class Chromadorea; order Rhabditida; family Metastrongylidae; genus Parelaphostrongylus; species Parelaphostrongylus tenuis. The sequence continues at coordinate 91,101 of JAHQIW010004846.1, read as the reverse complement.
CCATTTCACATATGAACACATTATTTCCTTTGGCCGTAGGCATAGGACATCAAGATTCTCTTTTCTAAAACCGGCTTATTCAGGTATCCGAAGAAAATTTGAAATCACCATTCAAGAGGAAATTTGAAATAGTATGACTCACAAGGTACCATCTTACACAAATCGCTTGGGTTGGAAGCTTCGCTTTTTTACGTTCGCTGAGGTCCATTTATCGGGTTAAGAAGAAGTCATGGGAAGCCGTAGATAACTAAGTTATTTTGCATTTTATTTTACACAACTCTCCGTCATGAATAAATGTGGGTTCGCTTCACTTTTACATTCGAGTCACTCGTCACTCCATCGAATTCATCATTCCCAAAGGTCTTTGAACGTTCACGTGATGCATAAGCTGCTGCTTGAGAATTTCTTCTAATTCATGAGCCACGTGGAATGCTGGTCAGGACGATTATCTCTGCATCTTCCAAGAAAAGCGAGTTAAGGTGATTCTAGGGTATCAGCTGACTGACTGCAAAAGAGCGGTGGAAGAAACGATTAGACGAAAGCGTTGATTGTTCCCATGACTACTTCTGCACAGTATCACTACTCTCTATAGTGTCTCGCCTCTAATAGCCAAATAGAAAAAAAAAACAGAAAAGAGATATAGTGGAAGGTGAAACGCGTGACCAGCATCTTTTGAAAGTTTCTACTGTCTAGTGACAAAAATGAGTGAGAGCTTTAATTCACTTTTTATGATGAAAGACCACCTGCCAGATTTGTTTTGCACATGGCTCATAACAATTCCTGTTTTCGATAAAGTTAGTTGTTTCGCGCCACACGTGATAATCCAGTTTGCTGATAACATTTAACAGTAGCCAGTTACGAAAACGTCGTTGTAAGCGCTCGGTTTGTCTAAACAAATAAAATTATCACCTGTTCATGATTTATTTAACACACGATGTTAATAAATATGGCTTGTCTGGCTAACGTCTCGACGTCTTCGCCTTTTTTAGATCCGATGATTCGAGTCAAATGTCTGGTCAGTAGTGACAAGTGAGGTTCTTCCTTCGGCAAGGGGCTCCACCCAAGAAGGTTAGACTTGAACAAAATGAAGGCCCAGTGTCACAATGAGGGAGCACAGCAATAGACAATCAACTCAGATTGTCGGCTCTAAAGAAGATGAAACGCGTCAGAATATTGTCCCAATAAACCTATTTATCAACCTCGTGTATTGGCTTTACAATAAAAGAAGTCATTGTTGTTTGGCATTGCCAATGTTAAAGGAGAGTCAAAAAGGTCTTGTGTTCCACACGAGCGTGTTTCTCTCGAAATAGAATTTTGTTTGAATTATACGTACCATTCGATAGCACAACCTCCGACAGTTCCAGCTGAAAAAATCGTTTCAGTGCAATGTAGCAGTGAAAATAACGTGGAGTCTTACATAAGCTGCGCATTGCTGGTAGTGGTTTGATACGCGACTAATCAATAGTTTTGGTACGACTCACAAGTCAAATGAGATTTTCGTTATCGAATTCAAGATCTTTCTTTCAGAAGAACCTTGGAAAAAAAGAATAATTCTATTACTTGGAGGTCTCTTTTACGCGCCCATATGTTCGTGTTTCCAGCTAATTATAAGAGTGACAGAAATGAAAGCGTGCGACGGACGTGAAACATGATGCAATTTTGAACGCTAAAGCGCTATAAAATGGCCTTCTTAACAAAAAACGAACAGGTAGCACAGCAGTTCGAGATTTAAGCTTTTGAGCATTTACTAACACTCCTATAAAAATTTTATATAGTGAAAGGTATCGTTCCTTTATTTCCCTCCGTATATCCTAAAAGCATCCACTGTCTTTCAATTTCCAATTACTATGATGACTTTTCGGTTTTTTCTGAAATGGGAGAATATTAGAACTATAAGATTTAAATTGCAATAATTGATTTCAGATGCGCAAAATGACAATATTATTGAATACTTGGCAATTTATTCATTTAGCGCAATGTACAAAGATGAATTTTTGTCTATCAATAAATAAAAGATATGTTTATCCGAAATTTGAGCAAGCATAAGTAATTTAGAGTAGAATTGCTCGATAAAAACTCAAAATATCACTTTGTAAGCATTTCTTACTCCACTTGAAAAATCTGGTGTTCTTAAGGAAACATTGCATTGTCCCTGCTAATGTTACCTTACTGAAGTCTCTTTTAACATATTTTATTATTCGTTGACGGCGAAACTTCCATTAAGCGACAAAATTTCAAATTTCATTGGAAAAATAATGCATTGTCGTTGAAATGCGCCCCACCCACTCGGCGACAGCGTCGCAAACTAGAAGAAACATCAACGTGAAAATCAAAGGGTTAACGTTCCATAGAAAGCCCACAAAACTTTGCGTCTTTATTCAATTCGATAAATTATTTTTTTTAGAATCATGGCTCGTACCAAAGCTATCTTGCGAATCCAAACTGAAATAGTTTCTGATTTTGCCGGTTCTGATATCTTGGTTTCCAAAACGCGTGCCTCTATAATTATATATACTTACTTTGATGCGCTGAGGATTAATTCGCAGGAAATTATGTTGCATCTGTTATCTATTAATTGAGCCAACATGTCGTGTGGTCTGATTATGGGTTCTTGTACAACCCGATACACGTGTATCGGCCTTGCAGCCGCGTCAGTCGGGCAGACCCTTCGTCTTTAGCCAGTCCTCTCGGTAGCCCCTATATCCTCCTATATAAAGTAGGCAAGGATGTACGATTTACATAGGTTGGCTCAAATAACAATTATCAGATGTTGAAATTTGAACGTGATCTTGAAAACACTCGAAACGTACTGAATAAATTTTATTATTATTTACACATTTACTCGGACATGAATGTTTTTCATTAAATTCACAATTTCGAACCCTTAATCTGTAGACAAATGTGGTTAAGGTATATGACGAAAAACAACTGATTATATCAAAAGCAAGAGCTTCTACAAAAAATGTACAAAGCAAGCTCTGACACGTAGCTTTCAATCTTCAATAGTGGACCAAGGAGGTCTCTCTTTTTTCAGACAGCTTCAAATCTCCGAAGCTGCTATTTTTCGTTCAGACAATCGTTGTATATTATTTCACAAGTTTTCTCTCAAAGGTTATTTATCAATTATCGAATAGTGAGTTTGAGAAAATTTAGGTTAAAACTGGAACAGCAGAGTTTAGAAGCTTATGTAAATTGTTAGCACGCATAACAACTTTCTTTTTTATTTCTACCCGAAGCAAATGACTGTGAAACTCGTGAGTTGGCATTCGCTATGTGGATTATTTCATGACTAATGTATTCACTTTTTAATGATGCTATTGAATGTGAAAGAGTTTTTTTTTTCTGATAGAAAAGAGGCCAATTGTCAGTAACTAATTTCCACGACGTTTGGCAGCCTGATTTGTTGCAGATATCGGCTCATTTCAATTCTCGGCATTCGTTGTCTTGAATTGTTCTGCAGCGAAAATAATTGAACTCTTCGCATGACATTTTGCCTATGGATATCTTCTTTTATCGCCTTTTTAACACTGCAGAATTTTGTGGAAATTCATTTGCATCTTCATTCACCGTCCTACTTTTCAAAGCAGCTCCTGACCACTCTATGCCATACCATTTTAATTCCTCACACATATTTCATAACTTTTATTATTACATCTAATGCTTTACGATGAAGAGTGACTCACTGAAATAAAAATGCAAAATAGTCAATTCTGTGTAATTTCAATGCTTATGCTCTTTAAGGTACGTGCTAGACAAACAACAGTCGTTATTTGGCAATGATCGAGTAGCTGAATTAGAAGCAAGTAAAATTCCAGCTTAGCGAGTTCTACTCACTTAGAAGACTCAAAGCATCGAAATACATACGTGGGACTCTTCAATTTCAGTGTACATGATGAGCGGCCGCAGGCTTTGTAATGGCATAGTGTGACAATTATCTGCTCATATAGGTGCAAAGTCCGAACACAGCTTGACAGATTCTGTCGAAAAAGAATTTTCAGCGTTTAGAGTCAATTTTCTGCAGTAGCGAGAGGGTGGTACTCTAATTGGGCGAACTTTTGTAATAGAGCTTAATGAATGCAGAAATGTCGAAATCTAGCCGATGCATTAGGAGGTTTCACTACGCTTCGGTATTCGCTTCTTAACCCTTTGAGGAAGGTGGATGCAATTTTGCTTACAGGCTGACCCCCATTGACTTTCTAGAAGCAATTCTTGAGGTTCTAAGCCCTTTTTGCGTTCTCTTACTATTTGAGAATCAAAGAATAGAATGATGTTTTCAGCAAAATGTCTCAACTGTTAGAACGGATCACAAAACCAATACTGATTTCAATGCGACGAGCAGCCACGCTTTAACTGTTTGGTCGTCAAAGAGTCCTAAAAATGCTTGCAAGCGTAGGATTAGCGCTGCCTTCTGTCGTAGTTCTGTGTTCCGTTTAGCGACAATGCTATATTTTTCAATCTTTTTTACATTTAGGCGCTGCAATAATTCTCTGATGCTGACTTTATCAACTACGACATTGTAAATCCACACGGACAACATTGCTGCGTCTGTGATTATGGCTACGGTGAGCTTGACACTATTTTTTGTGACTTGAAGTGCAAAGGTCTTCTCGTATATTTCATTATGCGCCTAATTATTGAAGAGGTAAACTTATGCATTTATTGAGTCTTCCAATAGGTTCAGGAACAAAACACTGAGCACCAAATTTGTCAAACAGAAACATTTAAAATTGCTCAACAACACTGTTCAATATATGCATCATCAGCTTGAACTTATTTCCGTCATCTATCAGGCAACAAGTCAATATCGTGCTTATAGAGCTCGTTATCCATATCCTCACAGTAAGTTGTGAATCCTCGGCACAAATGATTGATGTCTCGGATCTTCTTCGTTCTCAGGAAGTGCTCAAGAGACCGGGACAGGTGATAGTAAGACGGAGACTAGTCGGAACTGTACGGCGGATGAGCCAGCAACTTCCGACCCACTTCGCTCAACTTTCTCTTTGTCAATTTGGCGAAATGCATTTCTGCGTTGTTTTGAAGCCAGGATGAGATTGCGACGACGTCGACGTGGCAGGGGCCCGACAGTTGCAGCGGTCAAGGTGCCCACAGTAACGTTTAGCGCTGATCGTCTCTCCGATGGTGGAAGTCCGAAAATCTGATTGTTGAAGTTGGATGTTCTGCAGTTACTTCGATGACGACTTCTCGATCAACTTCGCATGGACGTCATGAGCGTACTGGTCGTTCAAGTTAGTGTTGTCGGAGCGAAACTCAGCAAAGAACCGAATCGCTGTTCGCCTGGACACAAATCTTTAAGCTTTTGCATGGTTTATGTTCTTGATGTTCTTGATGGCGATCTGGTATCGCGTCCCAATTCTACTCGTAAAGCAGCAAATTGCGAACTGCGAAAAATCTTTGCTGAGCGGCCATAATGCGGTAAGTATGAGCAAATTTACCATGAAAAGAAAGCTCAGACAATTCTGCACAAAGTGGCATTGATTCGTTGCCTGAGAGATGGCGGAAATTTGTTCAGACTGATGGCCCATACTTTGAATAGTATTGTTAAGGAATTTTAATTGCTTCTACTCAATGAATTTGGAGTTTATTGTTCTAGTGCTAGAACTTATAAAGGAATCTAATAATACCGTATATCATAGTAAGATCATTTAATTGAACACCGTATTTACCACGTTCTAATTGAATTGTGTAAGCTCATTCTCGTTACGCTTGAAAAAGAGAACATCAATCAATAACACTTCAACAGAAGAAATAGTGAAAGTTGAATATTAAGCTGCCTTATGAAGGACTGAAAAGCTTGTGTTAGCTTAATGTTATTCGAAGATATTTTTTGTCAGACTAACTTCCACTACTATATCTGCAAATCTGAACAAAAGCAAAAATTTTTCGCCATCTCGGACTTACTGCAAATGCTGTGCAACGACTCGAAAGGCTAACAATGTACGAAGGCAAGGATATGATAACGAATGCACGAATCGTCATTGATTTTGAAGATTTTGACTTTCTGCCATCTCGAAAGTATAGAAATAAACAAGATACATATGTCCTTCTATTAGTGATTAAGGGAGATAGAAGAGTTCACAGGAACACATAAGTGTCCCAGAACCTTTGCAGGTGCTCGGTAGTAGCAATTAAAATGTTTTAGAATCCAGAACTGTGGAAATTTTAAGATATTCCGCAATTGTATGTCTCACGAATTGTACGATTTTCACAACGATAACACCGTGCTTTACGGCGAACCACCGAAGCTGCACAGGTCGAGCGAGCTGGTCCCACAAAATTATGACTTAAACATACGTGCAAAATAATCCACCTGACGAACACCTTTTTAACAAGCATTTTGACGACTTACAAAATTGCGATGACAGAGTTTGTCGCGTAAAAAATCTAAAAAGTTCAAAGCAAATGGAATAAGCCGACTTTTTTTTTGAGTTGGACACTTGAGGAAAACTTAACTTGTGGTGGTATTAAGGCTGCAAACTGATTTTCGACTAATGTGAAATATGGAGCTGGTTTGCTTAGCTACAATGAAGGAGCAAACAAAAAAACAATCTTTAAAGTTATGTTATTACAAAGAAACAGAAAAATACGTGGACTGTAGATAGGAGTGCTTTGTTTGGTCTCAAACGCCACTGCAATACTAGCCGCAAGGTGCAATGTAGCGCTGAAAAATTCCTTTGGTCTTCTATGCCTCTCTCAGAGCATCGCCAATATAGGCGTTCTGTTCATCTTCGTCTTCTAGGCCACACCGACAATACTGTTGTAAGTTATTAACATCGGAGTTGGCTGTTGACAGACAGCGCCTTATAGCGTAGAAAGAGTGCTATGCAAAACGATCGTCGGCGGCGCAACGGTTAGTATACGCTCACGGAAAGAGTGAGATCTGGGCTTGAATCCCGGCTGACGCAAACGTTTTTGCACAGCACTCCACATTATCGGGTATACTGTAACATCATACCACCGCAAGTGGCAGTCAAATAAAAAGAATTCTGACTATCGACATCGGAGTTTTAAATAATTAGCGCTTCCGGTATGGATGAAACGGGGGTTTGATTCCCGCCTGAGGCCGTGTTTTTGCTCATTACTCAATTCTCTTAGGTATAATCAGAAGTGTTATGTTCGAACTATTGAGATGTCCCATTAAATCTTTCGCCTTCTTTCAGTTTTTTCAGATAGGGTCATTGTCAAAATGCTGTGGTATGTTGAGAATGCCCTAGTAGCCTTAGCCATACGGGTCTAGCGTCATCGCTCACCATCGAACTGAATTGTATTAGCACAAAGTGATCTTTCGATGGATATCATATGCATTGGCTCCTTAAGCATGCTTGAAAGATTGAGCCCACGATCGACCAGCCGCATTTTCGAGAAACTGGGACAGACCGCGAGACCGTATCCACCACATAGCCTTGATTTTGCTCTACTGCGTTACCGTCTCCTCCGCGTTCTGAAGCAGCATGTGCAAGACATATTTCGAGATTCTAATTAACATACAAGTGACTTTACCCACTTTTTTTATAGCCAGTTTCAGTCTTTGTGGGAGGACCAATCTGAGCCAAGAAAGGGATTGTACATCGTCGATTATGGTAATCATTATATTGCTGATTAATTTACTTTTTTATCGATAAATAACATTCAATTAACAAAATTATCGAATTGCGAGAGAGTTATGAGACAACTCAATATGCCCATCAGGTAAGCTTCTGCCAGTTAGGACACTACTGCTCCTTAACCACTTAACCATGGCAGACAATCAGACGTTATAACGTGCAAAGTAGTTGATACTGAATAGATGCCTTCGCAACAGTGACATAGGAAACTAGGAGCAGTAGAATTACAAGGTATATAGCTTTATTGTAGCTTATACATCTTTTAAGAACGCGTCATCGTTTATGAAATTCTTAGGTTTATCGGTAATGCTTAGGAAAAGATTGGAATTCTTTTTAAATTAACGCAACAAGCGAATAAATCTTGAATAAAATTTAGTTCCAGTTCTTCAACAATGAGAGCCTTATAATTCGAATGCATTTTGTAACCAAGAAGCCTAGATTTGAAGCGATCTGAAGAAAATCACGTCAAAGAGTACAGTAACACTGCTTTCCTAGAGGTACTTCGGAGTGCTTTAGAAACGGGTCTCAGACGTCTTCAAAAATTTCTAATAAAGATAGAAATGCCAAAAAATTAACTATCTAAGTAATATCATTTTATGGGTTTTTTTGAGTTGAATGTTTACTTTTACTTGATTTTTAGAACACATTGCTGTACTAATCAGTCACCTAAACATTAGGTTGGTGAAAAGAAATTGCAGTCGATGCATTATTGAAATGTGTCGTTTGATCTAGGTATATAAGAGGATGTAGAAAATTTCTATCGTATTGCTTAAGAAAATGATTTCTACACATGTATCTTGTGGGAATTCGAGCTTATCAGAAAACTCATTCTTGTGCATTGAAAGATATATCACTTACCTTCACAGCCTTCAGAATGGAAGTGCCCGAGAGAGAAATTCGCCTCCTTCTCCATTTCCACTACAAATTGGTGTCAACGCTTCTGAGGCTCATCGACAATTTTGCAAGGCTTTGGGTGGGAGGCTTTGGAACATACGCCGTGCAACTCGAACTTGGTGCAGTGACTATCACGTATTCCGTTCGATGGAGCACTTTTCATGTAGCAAAGTGTTCCAGAATGCTCCCAAGATTGAGCAAAATCTTAAAATTTTCTTCAAATCCAAGGATTGCGAGTTTTACGGCTCGGGTCTCTACAGAAATGTGCCTGAATTGACTTGCTATGGAAGGACACTGTTTTGCCTACTGATTTTTTTATTTGGACTTAAATGGTGTGCAAATAAATTTTTTCTACCCTTTCTTGAAATATGACAAATCTTCTTCTGCAACCTATAATGCTTTCAAGTAATTGTGGTTGCTTTATATATCATTTTAATGCATACTTCTCGCCTTATGATTTATTGCTAATGATGTTTGTTTGCTGTTTATATCATATTTATTAAATTGAAGAAACATTATCAACTCGTTTGCCCCAGAAACTAGTAGCAAATTCATAGTGCAGTAATTGTTCATAAAGTTTTGAAGTAGATGCATTCCAATGATGTATAAACGACACTTACTTTCGAACCAACCTCGTCAAAAGTCATGGGAAGATCAATCATCTGACTCGGTCTTTCTAAACTACATGAGATGCAGAAAAAGAGCTCAACGTCGGTCATTCTACCCATCTCCCCATTTGAAGCAAATTACAAAATTAATTGTGCCTATAGCACAGTCTAGAGCCTTAAATACTTTTGCACCCACCCAATAACCCTTCGAGGATGATGAGGGTCAATATATCTCGCAGCTGGGCGCGTCGTTCGGAAGGACTATGAAGAGTGGTGTGTGCTCCAATACAAATTCGGGTTAATAAAGCTCTCAGAGGAACAAAGTCATCAAAAACACTAAAATATTACTAATAAGATTCCTGTATGAACGATTTTAGCAAGTGTAGCGCTAATGCTGCCCAAAATCTTCCTTTTTCCAAAAGAAAACGTCATATACTTGCGAAGAGGATTATACTCCCAACAGTTGTTGGGAATTTTCTCATATCTTCTCGATGTTTTTGTGATCAGCAGATAGCCGGAAAAATTCTGACTCTAATACTAAGCTTGCTGTTTGAAAAAAAATCCCAGAGTACGTTCTAGTGAAAAACAAAAGGTGACGTTTCGCAATCGCAGTCGAATTTTTCTTATTGAAAGTGGATTTTTTGGGAGTACATGGTTATATTTCGATTTTCATAAATTTTTTTGTTGAAAAAAATTTGAAAGATTATTGACAAAACTTTTGCAAAGTATTTTCAAGAAGAATAACGCTTCTGTCTTGAAAATTCCTAGATTTGGAAATAACTTCTGTCGCATGCAACCGTGTTTCAAGGATTGCGAACTTAGCCTTTGATTCTTCCAAGAAAAGACTTACTCCACTAGACTGCTAATATTCTTTCGATAGCTAAAATCAAATAAACTAAAACGGTCTACTTTGTTTCTCAAATGGCATATTTTTTGCGCTGCAATAGTTGAAATAGAATTTTGTTTCACATTTAAGGATTTCTCTCCGGGTAAAGCTTTTCCTATGAACAATTAATAAGCGTTTTTTAGTGCAACTCTCAGCAATTTCAAAAGTGTAATATACCTCCAAAAAAAAACTCCATAATGGGCTGTGGTAGTCAAAAGAAGGATTGGATTTCGCACTCCAAAGTGTGAGATTGCGCGAAATTGGTTTCAAGTTACCGTTCCTTTAGCAACACATCAGCTAATTGAGAAATGTAATCTTCTTTAGACCGCTACAGTGCAATAAAAACTTTCCTTTCAAAAGCAAAGTTAGTGTGAAAATCATCGAAGTTTGAGTTATCGAAGAATTACTGGAAGTCCAGCAAAAAGGTTAACTTCCGAGGAAAGCGCTTGAGTGTGAAAGATATTCTAATTTTTACTGTTAGAGTGCATTGAGGTAGCCATTTTAAGAATAGTGTATGCGGTTAAAATTTCCAGGATTTAGATCATCGAATGGTTAATGTAGCTTTGACAAAAATCAGGAAACGCGTTTTTCCCAAGAGATCAAAGAGGATGCGGAAATTGAATGTTGTATAAACTTGCGAAATCTAATTTTCTTTTGACCGTTACAAGACTCTTGGAAGTCGTTTATTAAAATCAAGTGCATCGTTGAGGTTGACAAGATTTTTCCTATCTAGTCCGATTATCAATTGCTTATGAAAAAAAGCTATAGCCGGCAAGATGCGATTGAATGTGAAACAAAATCTTTTCCGATTGTTACAGCGAAGAAAACAGGTTATTTAAGAAATAAAATACATCGACCAAATTTAATTGATTTTGACATCGAATGACTACTAAAACGTTTTGTACGTTCCTACCAAAAAGCTCCAACAGTGTGGAGAGGACGGGAAAGAACCGCTAAGATCCTTCTCTTCTTCGCATACCATAGCTATGAAAAGCGAATTCGAACGAAATTATGCAATGATCTGAGAAATGACAATCTCAACAGCACTAATAATCGAAGAATTACCGAGGAAGTGAGATCGCATGCAAGCACTTTTTTGACAAATTACGTAGTGTTTTCCAACTTCTAGCCAGTATGATTGATTTTACAGCATCAGGGCCAAACTAGGCTGCCAAGATCGAAAAGGACTAAAATGACGATCTGTACCTAGAATGCAAGAACCCTCGCTCACGAATCCGCTGTGGAAGATCTATTGACTCAAGCAAGGAGAATAAGGTACGATGTCACTGGCCTGGCTGAGACGAGAAGACGTCATCCTTTTCACGCTGTATATGACACCGGAGAAGAACTGTTCCTTAGAACATGCGATAGCAGAGGTGTCGGCGGCGTTGGCGTCCTCGTCAAATCGAATTTGACCGTGAACATCGATTCTTTTGAACAACTAACAACCCGTAACGGACGATTACGGTTGAAACGACGTGGTTCTCTGCCGGCTTTGACAATCTTCGTTGCTTGCGCACCAACATCAAGCTATAACGAAGACGAAGTCGAAGCGTTCTATATGGACCTCGAAAAATTCTTCAGAGTAGATCATACATTCTTTAAAATCATTTTCGGCAATTTTAACGCAAAAATAGGACCTAGAAAAACATCTGAAGAACGGCACATAGGGACCCACGAACTAGAATGAAATGAACAGGGTGAGAGGCTGAGTTTATCATGACGACCCAAACCATCCGTGGTAACCCGCAATTCCAAAAGCCTCTTTCTCAGCAATGGACGTGGGAGTCTCCCAATGGAGGGTACCATGACGAAATAGATAACATCGTAGTAAATCGAAGGTTTTGCCTGACCGATGTCGCTGTTGTTCCCAAGTTCTACACAGGATCAGACCATCGCCTCCTTCGCGCAACGCTCGGTTTTCGAGGAAAGGAGAGAAAGCCGCTAAATTCAAACAACGAAGTCTTAGAACTTCCATAAACTGGGATGTATACAAATCATTAGTCGACTCTTGGGATACCGTTGTCGACAACATCGACGAAGAATACGATCGACTCGTTGAATATCTTCACGTTAGCGCTATGAAAGCAGAGAGTCCTAAGGTCACGAAGAGACGCTTGTCTCCGCAGACACGACACTTGGGCTGATACGTCAAAGTGGAAGCGCACGAGCTACAGGCAACCGAAACCTTACGTTCGAACTTGCTAAACGCTGCAGAAAAGCGATGAAAGAACACCTCAAAGAGAGTTGAGCAGCAGTTATGGTAGAAGCTGGGAAGAGCATTCGCAAAGCCCAGCGAGGCTTCGCCAACTATAAGACCAAGACGACTGTACACCGATGCCCTGACGGGGGACTTACAGCTTCCAGAAGAGCTATGGAGAAAATTATCCACCAATACTACTCGGATCTCTTCGGTACCCATGCCCTGTTACCGTCATATAAATTGAAAGAGGACGAATATGTCGTTCCACCGGTCCTCTCATCCGAATTCCGACATGCTATATGGTCGGTGAAGAACAGAACAACTCCTGGTCCAAACAGAATTAGACCAGAACACCTGAAGAACCTGCCGCCAGTTTTCATCAACACCCTGAGTCGGCTCTTCACTCTCTACCTGTAAGAATGCAAGGTCCCTATTCAATGGAAAACCAGCAAGACCATATGATTGTTTAAAAAGGGAGACCTTCACGACATAGGCAATAATGGCCCAATCTGCTTGCTATCCGTTGTCTATAAACTCTTTACTCGAGTCATCCTGAACAGGATTGACAGAACACTGGACGAAGGACAGCCATGCGAACAAGCAGGGTTCAGAAAAGGATTTAGTACCATGGACCACATCCACACGATCACAAGACTCATTGAAGTTTCGCGAGAGTACAAACAACCACTCTGTCTCACTTTCATCGATCTGAAGAAAGCCTTTGATTCAGTGGAAACAAAAGCGGTTATAAAGGCTCTGGATAACCAGGGCGTCCCTACTCGATACATAATGATCCTTTGTGAGCTTTATAAAAATTTCACGACCAAAATGTCTCCATTCTGCAAAAATATCACCATTGATGTAAGAAGAGGGGTTTGAAAAGGCTATACAATTTCGCCAAATCTATTCACTGCCACCCTACAAAACGTTATGCGAACATTAGAATGGGACGATGTGGGAGTGAGAATTGACGGTCGACAATTATACCACCCTCCCTTTGCTGACGACATCGTTCTCATAACACCAAACATCAGCCAAGCGGAACGAATGTTCACCGATTTTGATAACGCCTGTGGAAAGATAGGTCTTCAACTTAATTTAACGAAAACGATGTATATGATTAACGAATGGGTTTCGAATGCCCCATTCACACTCAACGGAACGACAATCTCCGAATGCTAAAGTTACGTCTATCTAGGTCGTGAAATCAACATGATGAACGACCTAGCTCTAGAGCTAAGCAGGAGGAAACGAGCGGCTTGGGGAACGTTTAAGAGCATCGAAGATGTAGTGAAGAGGACAAAGAACATCCGACTCCGTGCCCACCTTTTCGACTCAACAATTATCCCTGCCCTAACGTATGCAGCAGAATCCTGGTCGCTACGTAAGCAGGATGAAAGATCACTTGGCGTTATCGAACGCGCAGTCGAAAGGTCGATGCGAGGAGTATCCCGTATCTCGCAAATGAGAGAAAGGATCCGAAGTTCCGACCTACGTCAACGATCGAAAATCAAAGACGCCGTAACGCCGAGAGCTTCATCCTTTTAGTTTATATATATATATATATATATATATATATATATATGTTGTTGTAATAACGAGCTTTGAATCAAACAGTCGGCAAAAAAAGATTCTACTACTCTACTTTTCAACTTCGCAACCAATTATCCCACATTATGGCAAACATTATCTGTTGATAGAAATATTTAAATCAGGCACGGTGTAATAAGGCAAATAAGTACTTTTTAAAATAGTGAAATTTTAATTTTTGGAGCTCAGAGTTCCTGTCAAAACTGATATTTTGATGGTAATGCTTACTCTGTGATTATTGTTGAACACTCTACGAATTTTTCCTTCGGGACCGTGGAACAGTCATTCTTGGGCGTCCATAATGACCGTAGAGTACTGTAAGCACTCAAGGGCCTTAATTGACTAGCGTCTCCCTGATCATATAAACGCTAGTTGACTGTCATGAGAACTTCACATTATATTTGATCAATTCATTTGACCTGTATAGCAGTTACTTCTTCAGTTTGCGGGTTCAGGTACTGCTGACATTCAATTCGCCTCCTCTCCTTCTTCGCTTGAATGAGGGTTTTCCTTCTTTACGAACGTCGTAGTCTACTCCTTGAGCTCATCTTTCAATCTCAAAAATTGCCAGGTTAAATGTTCTTTCAAAACGTCCGCTACTATCTGCCAGAGAGTGTTTGGGGGAGAGGATCAACACTGCGTAGAGCATCACTTACAGCACTAAAGTGGAATGACGCAACTTTTCACGAACCCCTCATCGCCCCCATAAGAGAAAGGGGCTTAACAAAGACGACAGAATATCAATAAAGTTGTTTCCCCTAAAGATTCTTTAACCGCTGGGGGGTCGAATGATCAAACAAAGGAGAGGCACAGCGACTTGCGTGATAATGACGCTTCCGTCTTCCGCTTCTTTTTTCTAAATTTTTAGCGCTTATCTAAGATAGTTTAAGAGTTTTGTGGCCTGCTCTTTCCTATTCCTACGCCAGGATCGTGACAAGCTCTTCAAAAGTACTGCCGTTGTGACTCTGTATCCTCCGTACACTCGAAGGTGTAATTTCTTGAATTTTTTATTTACTATCCAGATGTTCTCTTGTGCAGACAAAAATTGCTTCACCATTTCCGCCTTATATGTTCATTCCGCTTACCGTACATATCAATATTTGCCGGACTCAAACAATTCCCTTTCCTTCTGTTAGGGCAGTTCCACAATTTTCTAAGTCACTCAATCGATCGTAAAGGCACTTCTAGACCAGCTGACGGTGCAAGGTGGGAGTTAGGAGTTCAAGAACTACCACTGAATAGGACCACAGCTTTTCAACTCCTTTCGGCCTCGATTCAATTTTGTTTGATATGAATGACAGCTTGACAGAGATCTTATTTAGATTCAAATTAGTTTTTGGGGCCTTATTTTATCGTTTGGACTTACCCATGCGGGTGATGTTTCGTAGTTATTACAAATGACTGTTCTTGCGCCAAGTTAAGCCTTTCGTTTCCCTCTTCTCCTGTTCACACGTTAACTTTACTGCAAGTATTATGTTGAGGAAAAATTTCCTTTAAACCTGTTGAAAATTCTTAGTTGGTGTTAAAATTCAATTAAAAGCACCAACAATTTTTGTTCAGAATCAAGACCATCATTGTTCATGATGTTCTGCCGAATTCCGGATCTGCTCGAAATATCAAACCTTTAGCTTTGAATCAAAGAACTTTTGACATGCTTCTTCAACTTGATCAATAAGTCTCGAATCGGCTTCCACGCAGGAAATTTTCCATTAAGCGGATAAGACCACAATCGAACGGGGCAGCATCTGGGCTGTAGGCTAGGTGCAGCTGGACCTCGACTCGCTCCAGTTCACCGAACTTTCCCCTAGTTTTTTTTTTATTGTCGTGTGAGGTTTGCCACTGACTTACTGAAACAGCGTCCACTTTCGACGTACGAATGTTGGGTAATTTTCCTTTAACGCATCGTAAACCCTGTCCATTTGCTCGCGGAAAAATTTGGCACTGAAGGCGCAATCATTCGGAACAAGTTCGAAATGCAAGGCACCTTCAAAATTCTGCAAAGCGCAGATCATGGCCTTTTTTATCAAATGGATTTTGACGAGCAACTAATGGCGTAGCTTGATATTTTGGAACCCAGCGTTGCTCCACTCGTGATTAATTAGATAGGCCCAGGTTTCTGAGACATTCTCGTGGATTTACAATAACCGATACTCTGTGAAACGAGCATAAAATTCGAATTATTCGCGGGTGTTGAGGAACTTTTATCTCGATTTATCAAGAAAGTTACCAACTGGAAGCAGAACTCCAAAACAGTACTCTAAACAGTAACTCCAAACGAAGCATTCCCAATGTAACTATGCTTTACTACTGGCTTGCTTTAAGTGGAATTACCCGTCTGTTCCACCTGGAAGAGAAAAGTATTGTGATGAGCAAAACAATATTTCCGTGTTTGAGGTGGATGTGGAGACGGATAAGGTATGCTTCCTCTTTAGTCATTCTATAATTCATATGAATTTTCTTACTGCCTTTTAAGCACCGGCACGATATTTTAATGATTATCCATGAGTACAGAGTGACAGGCAAAAATCCGACCTCAGACGAGCTCAGCCCTCGTTTTACCCATGCGGAAGTCGAAACCCTGTTTTCTCACAGCCATGTCCTTCGTCCAGTGTTGTGCCAGTCTTAGTCAGGAGATCAAGTGAGAGCTCATAGGTGATAGACGGAAACCAGATTTTTCGCAATTTTAAGGATACTGAGTGATATGTAAAACTGTGTGACTTAGCGGGACCTCATTAAGGAGCTGTACCGACAAGACTGCCATAACAGGGATTTTTTCAGGTTCTCGAACCAGCTACTCGATGTAAGTAAAAAGAATGGAAGATGTGTATTCAACAGTTTAGGGATGTTGCCACTGAGAACGGACAAAGTAGATTTTTGGGCGCTTCTATCTCACAACCTCAACTTCGTCGTACAACAATGGAGTCAAAATATGCCAAAAAAGGAGTAATGAGTTGAAAAATGGTCTGTTGTGCAATCCGGAAATGTTTCAAAAAAATCTGGTGTGAACAGTTGTCTCTAAACAACAGCGAGCATGCTAAACCACTTCCCACAAATAACTATAATAGTTCAAAGAGGTAATCGGGTATAGCCGCAGGGAGGATACCTTATACAGAGCTGTAAAGACTTCGTTCTAGAACACATTGAGACAGTGCGAAATTGGAAGTCATAGGAAACGGTTTCATCTTTCTACTATCAGTTATGGATGTGTTTCGTTCATCAAAGATTTATAAGCTGTCGAAGATAGTCCTATCAAAAGAAGAATTTGGAGAAAAGCCAACGCTACCAGCTACGCAAAAGACAGTGGATTTAGAGAATTGACACTGCCGAATGACCGTGACGAGACACCTCCTCAATTCAATATTGAGGACAAAAGCCACCTATTAAAGGTTGCCTTGTGTGCTTCGTAACATTTTTCATCTCTGATAAAGTTAACTGTTTCCATCACATATCCTAATTGAATTACTCAGAATGCTTCATACCGACCTTTACTGTTGAGAATTTTACAACGGTACTCTGAAACTTTTTGTCAAAGCGCTATACTCCAAGTAGGAGAGTGCAGGAACTATTTTGCGTTGCATATGCATCATGTGGAGTGAAGGATTCTGTAGCGCTCTTTTAGCGTCCACGTCACTACAACGGCCTTTTTCTGATAGTGATCGGACGCTTCCGGAGATAAATGCCTTTTAACCCTATATACCTTGAGTACCTTGCTATTTGATACGCTATCAACTCTAGTTTGAATCTCAAGAAGAAAAGCTTTAGTTGACATTCTTGCAGGTAAACTCACAGTAAATTTCACAGTTATTTAATCTCCTATGGCTGACCATGCTGGATTTTCCACTAAAGTTTTCATTATTTGTCGGTATGAAGCATTCTGAGTAATTCAATTAGGATATGTGATGGAAACAGTTAACTTTATCAGAGATGAAAAATGTTACGAAGCACACAAGGCAACCTTTAATAGGTGGCTTTTGTCCTCAATATTGAATTGAGGAGGTGTCTCGTCACGGTCATTCGGCAGTGTCAATTCTCTAAATCCACTGTCTTTTGCGTAGCTGGTAGCGTTGGCTTTTCTCCAAATTCTTCTTTTGATAGGACTATCTTCGACAGCTTATAAATCTTTGATGAACGAAACACATCCATAACTGATAGTAGAAAGATGAAACCGTTTCCTATGACTTCCAATTTCGCACTGTCTCAATGTGTTCTAGAACGAAGTCTTTACAGCTCTGTATAAGGTATCCTCCCTGCGGCTATACCCGATTACCTCTTTGAACTATTATAGTTATTTGTGGGAAGTGGTTTAGCATGCTCGCTGTTGTTTAGAGACAACTGTTCACACCAGATTTTTTTGAAACATTTCCGGATTGCACAACAGACCATTTTTCAACTCATTACTCCTTTTTGGCATATTTTGACTCCATTGTTGTACGACGAAGTTGAGGTTGTGAGATAGAAGCGCCCAAAAATCTACTTTGTCCGTTCTCAGTGGCAACATCCCTAAACTGTTGAATACACATCTTCCATTCTTTTTACTTACATCGAGTAGCTGGTTCGAGAACCTGAAAAAATCCCTGTTATGGCAGTCTTGTCGGTACAGCTCCTTAATGAGGTCCCGCTAAGTCACACAGTTTTACATATCACTCAGTATCCTTAAAATTGCGAAAAATCTGGTTTCCGTCTATCACCTATGAGCTCTCACTTGATCTCCTGACTAAGACTGGCACAACACTGGACGAAGGACATGGCTGTGAGAAAACAGGGTTTCGACTTCCGCATGGGTAAAACGAGGGCTGAGCTCGTCTGAGGTCGGATTTTTGCCTGTCACTCTGTACTCATGGATAATCATTAAAATATCGTGCCGGTGCTTAAAAGGCAGTAAGAAAATTCATATGAATTATAGAATGACTAAAGAGGAAGCATACCTTATCCGTCTCCACATCCACCTCAAACACGGAAATATTGTTTTGCTCATCACAATACTTTTCTCTTCCAGGTGGAACAGACGGGTAATTCCACTTAAAGCAAGCCAGTAGTAAAGCATAGTTACATTGGGAATGCTTCGTTTGGAGTTACTGTTTAGAGTACTGTTTTGGAGTTCTGCTTCCAGTTGGTAACTTTCTTGATAAATCGAGATAAAAGTTCCTCAACACCCGCGAATAATTCGAATTTTATGCTCGTTTCACAGAGTATCGGTTATTGTAAATCCACGAGAATGTCTCAGAAACCTGGGCCTATCTAATTAATCACGAGTGGAGCAACGCTGGGTTCCAAAATATCAAGCTACGCCATTAGTTGCTCGTCAAAATCCATTTGATAAAAAAGGCCATGATCTGCGCTTTGCAGAATTTTGAAGGTGCCTTGCATTTCGAACTTGTTCCGAATGATTGCGCCTTCAGTGCCAAATTTTTCCGCGAGCAAATGGACAGGGTTTACGATGCGTTAAAGGAAAATTACCCAACATTCGTACGTCGAAAGTGGACGCTGTTTCAGTAAGTCAGTGGCAAACCTCACACGACAATAAAAAAAAAAACTAGGGGAAAGTTCGGTGAACTGGAGCGAGTCGAGGTCCAGCTGCACCTAGCCTACAGCCCAGATGCTGCCCCGTTCGATTGTGGTCTTATCCGCTTAATGGAAAATTTCCTGCGTGGAAGCCGATTCGAGACTTATTGATCAAGTTGAAGAAGCATGTCAAAAGTTCTTTGATTCAAAGCTAAAGGTTTGATATTTCGAGCAGATCCGGAATTCGGCAGAACATCATGAACAATGATGGTCTTGATTCTGAACAAAAATTGTTGGTGTTTTTAATTGAATTTTAACACCAACTAAGAATTTTCAACAGGTTTAAAGGAAATTTTTCCTCAACATAATACTTGCAGTAAAGTTAACGTGTGAACAGGAGAAGAGGGAAACGAAAGGCTTAACTTGGCGCAAGAACAGTCATTTGTAATAACTACGAAACATCACCCGCATGGGTAAGTCCAAACGATAAAATAAGGCCCCAAAAACTAATTTGAATCTAAATAAGATCTCTGTCAAGCTGTCATTCATATCAAACAAAATTGAATCGAGGCCGAAAGGAGTTGAAAAGCTGTGGTCCTATTCAGTGGTAGTTCTTGAACTCCTAACTCCCACCTTGCACCGTCAGCTGGTCTAGAAGTGCCTTTACGATCGATTGAGTGACTTAGAAAATTGTGGAACTGCCCTAACAGAAGGAAAGGGAATTGTTTGAGTCCGGCAAATATTGATATGTACGGTAAGCGGAATGAACATATAAGGCGGAAATGGTGAAGCAATTTTTGTCTGCACAAGAGAACATCTGGATAGTAAATAAAAAATTCAAGAAATTACACCTTCGAGTGTACGGAGGATACAGAGTCACAACGGCAGTACTTTTGAAGAGCTTGTCACGATCCTGGCGTAGGAATAGGAAAGAGCAGGCCACAAAACTCTTAAACTATCTTAGATAAGCGCTAAAAATTTAGAAAAAAGAAGCGGAAGACGGAAGCGTCATTATCACGCAAGTCGCTGTGCCTCTCCTTTGTTTGATCATTCGACCCCCCAGCGGTTAAAGAATCTTTAGGGGAAACAACTTTATTGATATTCTGTCGTCTTTGTTAAGCCCCTTTCTCTTATGGGGGCGATGAGGGGTTCGTGAAAAGTTGCGTCATTCCACTTTAGTGCTGTAAGTGATGCTCTACGCAGTGTTGATCCTCTCCCCCAAACACTCTCTGGCAGATAGTAGCGGACGTTTTGAAAGAACATTTAACCTGGCAATTTTTGAGATTGAAAGATGAGCTCAAGGAGTAGACTACGACGTTCGTAAAGAAGGAAAACCCTCATTCAAGCGAAGAAGGAGAGGAGGCGAATTGAATGTCAGCAGTACCTGAACCCGCAAACTGAAGAAGTAACTGCTATACAGGTCAAATGAATTGATCAAATATAATGTGAAGTTCTCATGACAGTCAACTAGCGTTTATATGATCAGGGAGACGCTAGTCAATTAAGGCCCTTGAGTGCTTACAGTACTCTACGGTCATTATGGACGCCCAAGAATGACTGTTCCACGGTCCCGAAGGAAAAATTCGTAGAGTGTTCAACAATAATCACAGAGTAAGCATTACCATCAAAATATCAGTTTTGACAGGAACTCTGAGCTCCAAAAATTAAAATTTCACTATTTTAAAAAGTACTTATTTGCCTTATTACATCGTGCCTGATTTAAATATTTCTATCAACAGATAATGTTTGCCATAATGTGGGATAATTGGTTGCGAAGTTGAAAAGTAGAGTAGTAGAATCTTTTTTTGCCGACTGTTTGATTCAAAGCTCGTTATTACAACAGCTGTATATATATATATATATATATAGAAGCTAAAAGGATAAAGCTCTCGGCGTTGATCAATCCCTGAGGGATGCGCCATGCATTCGACTTCAATTTTTGACTTCGTTTGAGGTGATTGAATGCATATCTGGCCTTTACAACGACTCGCGGTAGCCTCCCGCTGAACCGAGTCAGTGCTGCCTATCTTCCCAGACAAGTCTGAGATCTGCCTGGTACCAGTTTACCTACCCTGGAGCGATGGATGGCTTGGTGAGCCATGAGCGCGAGATCGAACCATTGACCTCGTGTGCGACGCAGAGCACCTCTAATCACTGCGCCACATGCGCTCATTATATATATATATATATATATATATATATATATACTCTTTGAGAATGTATTCTGTCATCTTCGAGGTTTGGTCAAATTATCCAAAGTAAGAGTTTGACAGACACATGTCCTTGGGCGATTTCGCCATCACCAGTGCCAATTTCTCCGCCAATCGTCTCCTATAATACGGAATGACCACCGAAGAATAATAACTGTATTCAAGTGCATTATCATTGCCCACTCGTTTCACAATGGATGCCTTTCGGCTGGTATGAGCAATGTAATGCTTTCCTATATCCATCGTTCATTGGAAACTTCGTGAAAATATTCTCTAAGTGTACACATGAACTTTTGAGGGGATTTGTAATTAGCATTTGATACAAGAAGGTACTATGTTTTTCATATCAGCCACAAGCCATCGACTGTAAATAACGAGTCAGTGATAATTCGATTTACTACAATTTATCATTCTTTGGTGCTCGTTCACTGTAATAAAGACGAGTGGCGGAAAAAGTGGCACTGATGATGACGAAGTTGCCGCCAAATCTCGAAAAAATTGGCTAAAAACATTCTCAATTAGTATATATGAATGAAAATTGCTGCTACATGTTCATCCTGTAATGGTTCTCTTTTTACGGTAATGTCTCCGAAACTGTCGCATGATACCAGTGCTCATATTGAGTAAAATTTCCTCTGGCAACAATCTAAGTTGAAGTGTTGAATGTTTTGTAGTCGTGAATAAATCGGGATTCTTAGGTGAAAATGTAGTCATTGAGCAATATAAAACCTTGGTATCCAGACCACGCTTATCCGCTTACGGCATAAAAATGAAACGATCGGTTAGTAGAATCAAGTTTGCGGAATGCTATCGCCACTGGTATAAAATTATATGTCTATGAACTCCATGGCATGTTCAGAACTTTTCTAAATTTCCATCGTTTCAAACTCTACGAAACCGATACACGCAATTATTGTTTTCAAGGATACTAAAACTAGGAAGGCTGACTAGTACTGTGAAGTTTTGAGTTAGCTTGCAACGATGTTGATTTAACAAGTGTGTTCAGAACGCAGAGTATTGCCACAGTCCTTCCTGCTCTTTTATGAAGCTTCCAGTTTCAGGAAAATTTTGGGCATAAGAGAAGTGGCCTTGCATTTCGCGAGAGTTCTACTGTCCCGATCAAGGCAAAATATGGATTTCACATGAACTAGATTTTTCGGACTTATTTGTGATCGGATTGATTTCCTAATTTTGCCGGCCTCTTTAGACTTCTTAAGAGCGCATATGGCGCAGTAGTTAGGAGTACTGTGCTTTGCACACAAAGTCGATAGTTCAATCTCGAGCTCATAATTCACAAAAGTATCTATCTCTCCGCGATCGATAAATTGGCAACAGTTTGATCTAAGATTTCTCTATGAGGATGAATACCACTCATTCTATATAAAGGGAGGCCACCACGAGTCACTGATAAGGCCAGATATCCATTCGAACACTTTATATGATTTCAAAAATTGAATACAAATGCATGGAGTATTCCTCAGAAATCGATCAACTCCAAAAATTTAATCCTTTATCCTTATCCTCTAAGTTTCTTAACCAGAAGAAACTGCCGACTCACAAAACCAAGATATTTTCTGCAATGTACGTTGTGTACTTCCTTATAGCACCAATCGAGCAAATTTTCACGCCAAAATCATCTTCTCTTTCCAGTTGATGCATGATAATACAGAAGTTACCTTTCCTCCTACTGTAGTTTGACAGAAGTTATCGATGATGCTTGAATCTCACGCGCACTGTACTCAAGCACATTACTGCAAGTTTAAATGACAATAAAAAAAACAAAGAAAAACAGGAAAAAAACAGTCGATCTGATGAATCAATTTTGATCTAACAGCCAAAAATCCATCGACTGAGAGGTGGTGATGGATCAGTGTCTTGTACACTGTGCCATCACCACATACGCTTCCCTCTTTGCTACAGTGCAGGGCTTAATGTAGGGCGGGGGTCACTGACGAGGAGGACGAACCTCCGAAACACCGGTGTATGACCCTGGCGTACCAACCTCGCTTAGACTAAAAGCATTCTTTTTTTTCTTTGGAATCAAATGACAATTTCAAAACGAAGATTGTCATCGAAGATAAAATGCACATGGGACTGCATCTATAAGAAGAACTGTACGACAACAATGTCACATCAGGTATATTCATATTAGCTATGAAGGCGTGCTAATACTTTGAAGATTAGATAGATTCACTGATCCATCTCATAGTGTCTTACAAATCTTCGTCCCATTTTTATGAAAGCAACATGTCAACCAGTCATTACTAAGCACCATAGCATGAAGGAAAACGACGATTATATCATATTGATACGGAAAAGAATGAACACGCTTCAAAATAAGGTAATGTGGTTATTTTCTGCATCGAGCATCATAAACATATGTTGTATATGAAGTAGTACACTATTAACATGAATACATAAGGAACAACAGTGAAAAGCTGATGAATACACCAAGAAATGGAGAGAAAAATAGTTATGAGTAATAATAGATTTCCGTAACTATACGGAATGTGTTGTAGTCTGCCAATATCCTCAGTGTTGAGCTCCTTAGCAAAACATATGGCATTATCGTTTCCATTAAACCTCATGTGAATCATACCAAATATAATTGAATAGCGACTATCAAACTTAATGTTCAACCCATGTTTTGCAGCAACATTTATCTGTGTAATGATTTGGTTATCAGACTGAAGTATAGAGATAGTTCTACAAACAAAATTCCGTGCCTTCAAATTAAGCCCTGTGGGAAGCCTCGTAGAGCCCTTTAAGTGTTCTTACCACGATCAGCCACATTCATATTTTGTGCCTCATTGTCCTTACATTTCTTCCAAATGAATCTGCCTAAATCTCCTGTGTTTAAAGATCAGGCAGGAACTATCACATTCAGTCAAACAACTGACGACCAGGGCAATCTTCAGATTTCAGTTTTCCACCTCCTTTCTCAACGATGTCCATAGCAGACACAGTAGGAATCGGTCGAACAACTGGATTTTTCAAAAAGTTCCTTTACCGATATATTTCGTCGCTGAATCACGTCGAATCAACTTCTCAACGAATACAAAGTCTACTGTGGGAAATCAGAGTTATTCCATCTTGATGATGTTCAGATTGAATCCGTTCGCTCCGAGCTAATCCGTTGAAGTCACATCTTCTCCATGTATACACAAAATTATTGAGTTTCATAGTGAGTAGTAAATTGTCCAAGAAATCAACAGTAGCGAAAGTGCCACTTTCGACGAATATATCGGCAAATATGGTAATTGCCATATATCTATCACTGATTCAGTCATTTATTCGGAAACCTTGGTTTGCTTTCTAAGCTCTATCGACACGAAATTCTCAACGGCGGCCTATACGTTCCGTCTGATTCTTTTGCAGAATCTCTGATAAAGAGGATCTTGCTATTTACAAAATTCCTCAGTTTACGAATTATTATTTTGCTTTTCCACCAGTTAAATCATACGCTTACCTATTTGATTTAATGGCCGCTTCCATTCTGTTGAATTTGAACTGCTCACATTTGAACGGTAACCTGCTCGATTATCCAGATTTCTCATCACCGTTTGCTTGTTGATAATTATAAAGAGCACTCTCGTTGATGATAAAGAGCACTAGATCAGTAGTGTAAAATTTTCTCTACTCAGGTCTTGTTTTCGTGGTGAAGCTCTTCTGTCCATTCAGGACTCTATATCACTTCGGTTGTTTGCAACGCTTCGCGTTCCGCGGGATCAATATATTTTCCAAACAAAAGATCACATGTCTTCGTTACTGACTACTCTCTAAAGTATATCAAAAGATCGACTGTTTTTGAAACCCCCAAAAAACATTCAATATAATTCCAAAAAAAGAATGATTTAAGCTCAAAAAAGGGGTTGGTAAGCCCAGGGTCATACACCGGTGTTTCGGAGGTTCGTCCTCCTCATCAGTGACCCCCGCCCCACATTCTAATTTGAAATCGTCTTACCCTCTCCAAGGATTTCGTAATTGCTTTACTAATATTGTTGCTTCTTTTCTACTCATGTGCACTGATCCTCAACTTTCTTTCTTCCGCTTTGCTGTGCAAAAAATCTATTCGATTTTTCTGCGGGAGAGTTTCTCTACTATACAGAGGGTGATGTAGTCTGTTAAATGCCTCAGCGTTGATTGATCTATGTATCAAATGATGTTTGGTAGTTACACAGAGTTGTTTAGCCCACGCGGGACTTCTACTGGATACTTCTGTACTGAACTCCTTGTCTTGGATTATCGTTTATCTTAATTATAACAGAACATCAATATCAACGGGTTATGTAGAGAAATTACAAATAGACGACAAAATAATGGGTAAGCTAATTACAAACGGAAGGAGAGCAAGTCGAAGTGAAGCCTAAACATAAACTGCGGCCATTTATATACATTTCCTCAAAGGAGCGTTTCTAGATCAGAAGAGAGTAAAGTTAAAGCTAAGGTTAATACCAGTATAAGATAAGAGAGTACACAACTGACAACGACTTTCACTTGCAAAGGTCAAAGCACCAAAACAAGTTGGATCATGCGACCAACAGAAAGAGAGGTCATCCAAGTTACGCTAGTTACGAGAGCGTTCGCACCTACTGTAAACATAGACTTACGAAATTAGGATGTACGGGTTGATATCAATTGGCTATATAGAGAATTTACAGATAGACGACAGAACAATAGGCAAGATAATAGTGTAACAATATAAATCAATGATTAACACTTGAGAAAGGTAGAGAACATTGGTTATTATTACTGAGAATGTTGTCCACAATCTTTATACCTCTTTGCCCTTTCATTTTTTTTCCAAACGCATCTTTAGAGATAAACTTGATTTTACGTCCAAGCGCAAACTATCACAGTTAATTACCAATAATACAAGAAAAAGGGACTCGTATTAGATCAAAGTTTCCCTCAGATAGATTTGTTGGTCCCAGTGAAAGACCTGTTAAGCGAGGTCCATCCTACAGTCGCTTCTTCAACAAGGCGCTCCTGAAATTTATTTCCACACAAAATGGAAGCAATATTTAAATAAAGTACCAGTCTAGCTCACGAGGCAATATGAGAAGCTTTCACAACACATTTCATTATCACAGACTTTCCCTTTCTGAAATTCAGAATCAAGCGTTTTCCTGAGTCCCATGCGGAGGATTCCGGGAAACCTTACTGCGGTGGGTAGACTTTTTCATTTATTGACACCTTATTGATCATTCTTCACGGTGCTTATTTTTTCAATGTGCAGGTCGTGGTACTTGTAGAAATCAGCTTGCTTTCCGTTTTCTTCTTGAATGCCACAGAATATTGGTCGAGCACATCTCCTTGCATATCGAAGATTACCTGGCTAAGGCGCTCCATACCCGTACGTTGTTGACTGCCTTGAGAGTATTGAGGCGTGAAGTTTATTTCGCACGTGCCGCGACTAACATGTGAACCACTCAGGCACGGGCGACAACGCATTGGGTACAAGTCATTTGAAAACCGACGGCACAAAAGAAATTGGATGGTACAACTAGCAATGCAGTTACACTCGCTCAACATTTCAGAAGAGCATAGATGCGCCTAGTTATGTTGCATGGTATCTATTAATTCGTTCCATATCACATATGCTTGCATCTTTGATTTGAATATAAGAGAAGTTCAATGAGAACCTTATGCTGCAGTACAAATTTACCTTGAACTACGTATCCACTAGCTTACTTCTCGCCAACAGTGTGGATCTCGCTCTTTCTTTCCGATGCGTCTGGCAATTTCTTCCTCTGCTTCGCGGCGATCACGTACAACGACAGATTTTTGTGTGCTGTAAATAAGGAAATTTCCGAGATGATGATCGCTCAAAATTTCGCGTGCTTGCCATAAAAACGGTTTTTCAAGATTGGGGCTTGATTTCACTGAAATATCGTAATATTGAAGCTTCTTTATATCGATGTGCTTTAGATCGAGAATGGTTCTGGCCGTGAATTTTCCCTCTCTCATGTCAACCTCCCAACAAGAATGATTCAGTAATGAGATAACAACATAAGGAAGTTGATACATCAGCATTCATTCTGTTGCTAAGTAGCGATTCTATAAGC
The DNA here is from genome assembly GCA_019055375.1 of Parelaphostrongylus tenuis. NCBI lineage: Eukaryota > Metazoa > Nematoda > Chromadorea > Rhabditida > Metastrongylidae > Parelaphostrongylus > Parelaphostrongylus tenuis. The sequence goes on along the minus strand of JAHQIW010004846.1, from coordinate 63,518 downwards.
TTTGATGAAAATGTACCTCATAGCAACACAAGGTGATTTAGCAAGGAACTCAGTAATGATGTAACCAAGGTAGAATGGTCGCGAAAAATTATCTTTACTACTTTAGTAGTTAGGCGAGATTTACAGAGTGTCCTTTGCACTTTATCGATTACAGTTATAACAGGTGAAGAAGGTCTCAAGCTTTTTTTGTTTAAAAAACCCAACAGCGTATTTTGACCTGTCAGCGATTCTATGTTACATGTTTACCATCTCAGACTCACGTAACGATTATGTACGGTGAGAGACAATACGAAACACACTGAAAAGGTCGATCGAAGCCTTTGCATGTGAGCGTTATCAAAAGGGCCTTCTCAGAATGTAGCGTAATTGCAAAAGAGATAGGCTTTCGAATGGTTTTAGTACTCTTATGATAGGCTTTTGCTTAGCGAAGGGGGTCGTTTCTTCATTTCTCTCTCATTAACATAGTTGACCCAAATTCCCTACTTTGACTGCTTCATAGCACAGCTCAATTGTTGTAAATACAGATGTAAGAGTAGTGAGTGATATGCAAATTACTCGACCATAGCAAGACTTGTTTTCATCTGTACCTGGGTAAACATGCTACCACTACACTAACGGTACCATCGTTCCGCCAACACTCTTTTCAGCAGGGATCCTCTAGCGAGATTGGGTCGGCTTAGTAATTAAGCCAGTGAGGGTAATAGATATTTGAATATTCAACTTTATTGCCCTACTTGGATCATATTGAACCTTGCGTGTTTGATATATGTGGGGTGAGTTTTGAAAAAGACTGTTTCTGTTAAAAATTGAAATATTTACTAAAATACCTCGTTTTCACACAGTACGACAGGAATCAAGGATATTTTGATGGTTGGGGTGCATTGCGAGCCAAAGTGATCTTGCAACACATAAAAAAAGCGGTTCCGATTTTGTGCTTGATGCGATTGAAATCTATGTCTGGCGACTTTTTTTTCGTATACCACAGCTATGAATAAAAAATTCGTATAAAATTACGCATTGACCAGTGAAATAGGAATCTAAAGTGCACTATTATTCAAAAAATCACGGGAATGATCGATGAAATGGGATAGCATGCATAAAGTCGTACTATTTTTGACGAACTATTCACTGTTTTTCCATTTCCAGCCAGTATAACGGAATTTTTGTATTTTATTTGATAAATTACATGGAAATTAAGAAAAAAATATGATAGATTCGACTGAAATTTGGGTAAGAATAGATAAAATATCATATAAATGTTTCATAAAGGTTATAAGCGCAGTCTTTCAATAAACAGTACGTTTTTTTCCCTTGAAAGTGTAAATTATAAATGGAACAATTACGTCATTTCTTATAAAAAAAAGCCTTATTGAAGTCTGTTTTATCATATTTGACCACTTACTGGAAAAGATATTTCATTTATTGAATTGAATCATACAGCTCCATTCAGCTTTTTTATAGGTCACGTTCAAAACAATAATGCTCTAATAATGATATTAACAGCCGAATGCAGAGGTATGATTCATTTTAACGGCCACAAGCTCGACTGTTAGTCTCCGCAACTCTACACCTGACCTGCGGCGATGTATCACTCGACGTCGATTCTTTCATAAAGGGATAGCGTGAGTGATCGACTGAACCGAGGGACTGTGCTACTTAGAGTCCTCGAGGACGAAACAGGCAGCTGTTTAGCACTTAGAACTCACTCACATAGGGCTCAAAATATGTTACATCACTATCAGAATTCATCGTTATTTCGTAATTCACTAAGATGCAATACCAAATATCATAAAGACTGGATAAAAACTTTGTGGAAATACTATGCCTTTATTCATTGAAACAGAACTTGCTTGTAAGACTGACGACTTATGATGAAGAATGAGTGGAACTTAGAACATTGAAACAAGTTGTCACATCGGAGGTTTGGTTAGGTTTTTCGGCACTTTTCCAATCGCCGCACCCCCTCTCAACTCTCTCGAAAAAGACGCGCTTTCCACTTTTCCGAAGTTCCACGACTTATTCGATATTCTAATTGTTGGCAATTACAGTACACACTTGGCTTACGAAAAAACTTTTTGATGAGCTCTGACACTAAATATGAATCATGTTCCCCTCTCGAACAATTTAGTCAATGGATAGAACTTTTCCTCTAGACTTTTGATAATCTTTCGACAGTTTTAATTTCGAAAATTTTGATGGTCGACTTGATACTTTCAAAACATTTTCTGAAGCGTCGAAATAAACTCGGATTTCGCACTCGCACGCGCATTTCTTGTGGTCTAGGGTGCGTGAGTGGTTGTTCATCGATCGCGCGGTTTACTCATCGCGCAGCGAGAATCGCATGCAATGTGCCATATTGTCATTGAATTTAGAATTTCTACATTGCATGGAAAAATTTCAGAAAAAGTACACCATTCTAATTCTTCACGATTTCCTCTACGCGTTCATATACTTTTCGCGTGTTGGCTTAGAATGTTCAGGCTCAAAAGAGGAAACAGTATCATTTGACGATATTAAATGCGAATGAAAAGCCTAAGCCCACAGAAAGATAAATCCAAGTTTCTCTTACAACTACAATGCAAAAACCCATGAGTCTCTACGAAATGGAGAAAAACTTAGGCAAATGTTACAAATACTCGCAAAAAATGCGTCATATGTGGAATATCTTTCTAAGTCTGCTCCTAGATCATATTAGAAAGAGCTTTGGAAAAGTAAATTGCAACAGACATTATTAAGATTGGAGTGACCAAACGAGTACTAAAATTAGAAAAAGCAGGAAATGCAGTCTTTTAATTGTTGAGATGGGTGTGGACAGAGAAAAATTAATGGTTCTTTCCGAGTTGTGAACTTGCGTAAGGAGGTTCTCATTCTTTCGCAACAGATAGCCGCCAAACCACTTTCATGCCATCTTGCAACTGTGCTACAACTAGAATGACGGTGTTCTCTTACTTTTAGCTAGGGTTTCAGATGACATGCCGAATTCTTCAGATTCTGCAGCGGTAACGAACTTCAAAGATTCAACTGAGTCTATCATCTTAAGCACATGATTTAGACTGCAGATAAAAGCGATGCGTTTTTGAAAATTGCCACACAAAGAAGATTTTTAGAGAGCATTTTCAATTTAAAATATTGCGAAGTCAGAATTTGAGTACAAAGCATTAACGTTAAATGTTTTGTCAACGCCAATCCAGAAACCACTCGAAGTAGTTACCGTTTGGGAGGAGAATAGTCCATTACGAACAAATTCTAGGCATTCTTCTATATTTAACCAGCTGTGCAGAAGTAGTCTGCAATCTCGTTTTCCAGTATCTCAAACGATTATTCTGATTAGTAAGCAATTTGGGAGCTAGGTATAATGAAGTTTTGATGCTGGGCTGCTCCGCCCTAGTTGCGTTTTGAATTTATTTACAAATCATGGAAATCCACTTTTTGAGAATTATACACCAGTTGAAGTCAATGAAAGTCGAAAACAACCAAGTGGAAATCGGACTGCGGTGGTTTTGATAACGCAAACTACAAAGTATGCTTTCTTGCGAAACGAATATTTTTGTCAGCATGATAGATCCATCGCGCCAAAAGTCTACATTTTTATGAAATACATTTATTTAAAGATGCAGTAGGTGTCAACTACCATCAATGGGCAATGGCCGGCGAATATGCGATGTGAGTTCATGGTACTTTGCTCGTTCACACCGATTTAACGATATGGAAGCTACTTTCATCCAAATTTTGGAAATAGGTGTAGTGTAATTTGATCACCATTACGGTCATAGTTAACATTTCATTCCTTCTTTACTTTTCATTCGTTGAAATCGCACGTTTTGTCAAACCAAGCTCTTCCATTTTGAAATGATCCTTTTTCAAATGGGTTGTTCCATGGTTTTTCTTCGCATTTCGGCACTTTTGCCGATTTGATTGCTATTCAGTCGAAGAAATCGATCAATCATCAATAACCATTCAACATCATAAGTATTGGCATGCAGCCATTTCTTGGGCAAGGACTGGCTGCCTACCTCCAAGAAAAATGAAGGTGATCAAAGATGTCGGTGAGATCACTTGACCACGATGCTCGCGTGATTATTTGAGAAGCTACTTGCTGTAATTGCATAAGCAGGACTTTCTCACATTGATCAATAGTGAAGATTAGTCGTAGGACCACTATAACGACAAGTTGATCCACTACTAGTGGCTGCCTTGGGCGGACACGTCAGCTCAGTCAAAACCAACGAAGGCACTTTTGCATTGGCAGGGCATGCGGTTTGATAAACTTCTAGAGAACAAGTGGATAATCAGTGCCAACGTCTATTGGGAATAGCACAAATTGGTCACACCAATGAAAAAAGGGTCCGACGCGGTTTAGCATCACATCTCCATATAATATCTCTCGATCTCACATTGCAAAATCGACTCGCCAGATTTTGTAGAAACTGGGCTAGACCACGGTACCACATCCACCGCATGGCCCTGATATTGTTCCTTCGGACTATCATATCCTCCATGCCTCAGAGCAGCATCCTCTGTTTTAAAGTTCCCAAGTGCTTTAGACTCTCAATGTACACTGAGTTTTGATTAATTCATTATGCACTGACTATAGAGTACACGCAAGAACTGGTAAATTGCTGACAGGTTGTGATTTCTTCGAGTTTATTCTAGACTGATGTTGACTGCATAGATACCTCATTGATGAATAAACGTTCTAGAAAAATATTCACAACATCAGTAAGATGTTGTAAAGTATGAGTGGTAAAGCATCTCCCCAAAGGATAACTCTGCAGATTAATGGATGCGCCCCTTTTACGCTTACTCCAACTACATACTAGAAAATTCTCCTCATAAAATCAAGAAATTAGACATAAAAAGTTTTAAGCAGCAGACTATGTCTTCAGGTTTTATTCTTACAAGTAGGCGATATAAAGAGCAAACAAGCTTGAAGGTATAATAGTTACTAGGAAAACATCTAGTTCTCTCCCAAAAAATGAGAAATTTTGGGAGGTATGAGAGTGTTTTCGACTAAAAATACCTTGATGGAAGTCCTCTTGGTGATATTCCAGTTTTCATGACAATAAAATGCCTTTAGCTCAGGATTTTGCTACATATAACTGTAAAGGAATGCGATGTGATGTCGACGAAATGGACTAACTGTTTTGAAGGAAAAGCACATTTTTCTCTTCGTTGCTAGAGGACACTGAAAAAGTCTTTCCGGAAACCACGCCTAATGTTGAAATCTCTATCATCAAAATCAACAATTCTAGTGAAAAAAGTGTGGACAAAATGTCGATAAAAGTGCATAAAATTCCGTGCATTTAGGTTCAAAACGTAACCTTCTTTTCGAAGAAGCAATGCAGTAAGAAGGCTCTTCCATAAGATAAGCTTAAAAATAAAATCTCCATTTCCCACTTGATCGGATCATGTTAATCATCGTAACCGTTGCGTTAAGACGAAATTAGTGGGTTAGAATAGTTGTTGGGAACTTGCAGTGTCTGTAATGACTAGTTGATTTAGTCCAATGATGTTATCCTGAGCCCAATGGCAACACGTGTTGGTTGAAACAAAACCCGCTTGCATACTTGACTCATTTATCTCCACGATGAATGAGGAGAGATAAGAACAATTTAGAATAAATTGTTATATTTGTAGCCTAGCTAGGTTCTCCTTCCTAGTTCTGAGCAATGCGTGAAGAATTCTTATAATCCACAACAGGAAGTCATCGGCCTTGCTCAAACCACATTGCATCTACGCGGCAACGAAATTAACAGCGGCCTTTTGGTCGTTCTTAGCAACGTTTTCGGATGCAAATCTCAGATCCCTGTCCCTATTGCAGAGAATATCGTCCAGATTCTGGGCGCTCAGGCCATTTCTGCAAAATATCTTTCGACATCTAGATCCATTTTGTCCAGATATAGGCCAAATATTTAAACGTTGTCAGGTAATGTCGTAACAATTGGAAACCTGTTGCGCTCTGCTTCGCAGTTCACCACTGCTAAGATCTTCCAGTACGGAATAGTCAGGCGGAGAAAGTGTGAGCTAAACATATCGCACGTAAAGAGGTGGATTTCTTAAGTCCAACTTCCAGGACGAGCTTATACTAAAATGTGCTCACCTCACTACCATCGAGTGAACTCGAATCGTGTGAGCTCATTAGACCACCCAGCCGAAACTCTTCTGTAGAAATAAGCCACATCGCCATGCGCTTCCACAATCAGGGTATGCATTTACTACGTTGATACTGATTTCAAAATATTACTGATAACGAAGTCGAATTTATCATCGCTGCTTGATCAAAACTACTTTAATAAAGAGGGTGAACAGAGTAAATTTAACTGATCAGTCTTCTTCTTGGAAGGTGAATATAACAGAGCGGAAACATTGTGAATAGAATTTTTGAACAAAAAAATGCTTTATCACAACCAGTATTTTACTTCTCAAGAAATTTGTTCATTAAATGTTCTATCTCTAAGATGGATCTACCCGTATTTACATTTTATGTCTGAACAGAAGAACGAGTCGATGTTTTTCTATCCAAATTTATGAAACTTCAGGCTAAACAGTTCACTTCTAAGTGTCGAACGCATGTGTTTACCACAAACGCTTCGACTCTCGGAACTCATTTTGAAATTCTTAAATTCAATAGAGTGAAGTAGCTATTAAAAATCTTGTGGTGTATTTTCTTGTTGACGAAGTGTCATCTATTGATTTCCTAACGGCTTTGTGATAACGCACTTTGATCCTAGAAGTGTCTGAAAAGGCCACTGTAAGCAAAAACACCGCCGTTCTAATATAGCATCTGATTTTATAGAAATGCCTCTGTATATGAAATAAAGTAAATAAGAGATTGTCAAGGTCGAAACACGTGTATTGGGCTCTATAAGTCAACCCTTATATAACAGACCACATACGTGGCTCAAAAATAATCATTATCAGGCGTACTGAAATTTGAGACTGGTCTCAAGAAAACACTCGAAACGAAAGATATAACATGATTGGCTGTACCAGTCAAGCAATCGAATGTAAAATACTCTCGATTCAGTGATATTTCCACTTAATAGCACGTGTATAAAGTTCGCCGTAACCACCTCTTTATAGAATTTGGGTTACTCCGAGAGCATTGGCTAAAGACGAAGGGTACCGTCTGGCTGACGAGACTGCCTAGATCGACACCTATATCGATCTCCATCATTTACCCCATAATAGATCACATGCGTGACTCAAAAAATAATCATTATCAGGCGTATTGAAATTGGAGCGTTGCCTTAAAAAAAACTCGGAACGAGAAGAAGTAAATGAACTTATAACTATAGAAGTTTCCAGTCTGGTTGCAGCTTTTTTTCGAGTAGCTGATGGCACGACGGTCTCGTCAACGAACCATCCAAGTTTGTGTTTTTCTCATAGTTAAGAGACACAATCATTATTGTGCGGATCTTGCCTTTTCATCATCAAGTTTCCCTTACTATTCTTGTTTCAGCTGGATATTTGTCGAAGAGTCGTAGCTTTTTTAACGGCTCAACACATAGAAGTGTTGTTATTTAATCTTGCTAAAGGATATTTGTAAACACTTGTGGTTGCCTCAACGCCTCCAGTGGCCCAAACATCTAGTGACATGAATGTGATACGACTACTGTCATGTCATCAAAAATCATCATTGCTGTACTGTTAAAGAGAGACAGTGAGAAAGTGTGCACACCGACAAATGATCGGCATCCCTCTACTGTTAGTGGTCTACAATTCGCTTGCTTTTTCGTATTTATGCAAAATAATTTATATAAACGACAACTATACAAAGAACAAGCAGAGTTTCGGTCTGCATCACTTTGATCTTTCTAGGTGCTATAAAGGAAAAATCCCTGGAACGTCAGCCGTACTAAATTGAGTAAATCTGCACGTCTTCATAATTTCGCAAGTATACGACAACTGGTTTTCTATTGCATTTATTACCTTATGTTGGTATAAAAAAAGTATAGATCAAGCAAGAACGTATACAAATATTGTAAGAGATTAGTGGAATAGTGAATTATCATTTATTGCAGATAGAGTTGCAATAAGACTAATGGGCCACCCTTCAATTTCAACAGCGCATATTCCCGCGTATATAAAGCCTTATTGACGTGACTGAAAACCACTGAAACGTATGCAGTGTACATGTTCTTGTCAACAACAAACGCCTTGCTTTCAAAAATGAAACTTGCAGAAATCTCCCAGAACATTTTGCTTAACCTAATATGGGTAGTACTTGTTCAAACTCATGTTCTAGTACTCCTTCACATTTCTAACCCTTACGCGTTTGAATCGAGTTCACCTAACATCTACAAGTAGTCATCGTCCTTGGGTGATTCATCAGTTTTTCAAACGTTAATACTCTCACTCTCAACACAAAACACGTGAAACTATTCTGACATCATACGCTACGCATTTGTTCTTTACACAAATATGATAAATAGATAGCTATACTGCATGCATTTCGTGCATCCTCTTTTACTCCGAATTCATCCAACGATTTGCTTACAACTTATTTTTGTTCGCAATTGGCAAGGAAGAAAACAAATTGTTGTGCATTAACACTATTTCGGGAGAAAAATGTGGGTTAAAAAACGGCTACATGTATCAAAGTAATTATTCACAATTGTTTTCCTGTAAGAAGGGTATCGTTAAGAAAAGCACAGAACCGACTTTATTCAGTAGACAACTGAAACTGAAACAATTCCATCACAGTCTTCTTAAGTTTGATCTTACAAACGCTGTAACAGCGCGTTCCTATACTGTTTTGCAGTTTCGGTAACATCGTGAATTCACAGTTTCAAGTGAAGAGGTTCAATACACGTGCAGGTGTGTGACAGAACAAAATGAATTTTAACAATCAATGCAGTCGACTATTTTGAGACGTCGTTTAGATATAATATAGTCTGACAATGTATTCTGACCCTTTCATCAAGTTTGTTATCGGCACTTCTACTATGCAAAACTTGTGTTTCGGTCTCCCAGCCTCATTGGTTGCACAGTGGTTTCTCGTTTACTGACTTTGTCGGGGATCTATTCCTATATAGAGGATCTGACAGGACCTTCGATATAAAGGGAGGCCACCACGAGCCACTGCTAAGGCCACATATTCATTCGAACACTTTAGAAATAGTCAAAAATCGAACACAAATGCATAGAGCATACCTCAGGAATCGATCAACGCCAAAAGCTATATCCTTTATCCTAATCTTCTATTTTTGTTAATAGACAGATTATGAATCCGGAGACCAACTGGATTTTTCAAAAAGTTACTTAACCGATATATTTTGTTGTTGATTCACGTTGAATCAAGTTCTCAGTGAATACAAAGTCTGGTTCGGGCAAACTGACTTCATTCATCTTGATAATGTTCAGACTGAATCCGTTCGCTCCGAGCTAATCCGTTGAAGTCACATCTTCTCCATGTATACACAAAAATTATTGAATTTCATAGTGAGTAGTAAATTGTCTAAGAAATCAACAGTAGTGAAAGTGCCACTTTCTACGAATATATCGGAAATATGGTAATTGTCGTAAATATATCACTGATTCAGTCATTAATTCGAAAACCTTGGTTTGCTTGCTAAACTCTATCGGTACGAAATTCTCAGCCGCGGCCTATACGTTCCGTCTGATTCTTTTGCAGAATCCCTGATAAAGAGGATCTTGCTATTTACAAAAATCCTCAGTTTATGAATTGTTATTCTACTTTTCCACCAGTTAAATCAGACGCTTAATTACTTGATTTTGTGGACGATTCCATCCTGTTGTATCTGAACTGCTCACATTTAGTAGCCTATTCGATTATCCAGATTTCTCATCACGGTTTGCAACTCTTGTTGATGATAAGGTGCACTAAAACAATAGTGTAAAATTTTGTCTACTCAAATCATGTCTTCGTGGGAAAGCTCTTCTGTCCATTCAGAACTCTAGACCACTTCGGCTGCTTGCAACGTTTCGCGTTCCGCAGGATCAATATCTTTTCAAAACAAAAGATAACATATCTTCGTTAATGACTACTCTCTCAAAGTTTTATCGAGCAGTATCACAAAATCACCATCATTTCACTTCGCCATCGTCCAAGATTTTCTCGACCTTTACAAGAATTTTGAGATAATTTGAAATCGTCTTACGCTCCCCAAGGATTTCGTAATTGCTTTACTAATATTGTTGCTTCTTTTCTACTCATGTGCACTGATCCTCAACTTTCTTTCGTCCGCTTTGTTGAGCAAAAGATCCATTCGATTCTTTTTCTGCGCGAGAGTTTCTCTAACTATACGGAGTGGGATGGAGTCTGCTACATGCCTCAGTGTTTATCAATCTTTCTATCAAAGGTTGTTCGGTGGTTACACAGAGTTGTTTAGCCCACGCGTGACTTCTACTAGATACTTCTGACTGAACTCCTTGTCTTGGATTATCGTTTATCTTTGTATTAACAGAACAACAATATCACAGGCTATATAGGGAAATAACAAATAGATGACAAAATAATGGGTATGCTAATATCAAGTGGAAGGAGAGCAAGTTGAAGTGATGCCTAGAAATAAACTCCGACCATTTATATGCATTTCCTCAATGGGGCGGGTTTTAGATCAGAGGAGAATAAAGTCAAAGCTAAGGTTGAACGTTCGAGAATGAGATGAGAGAGCACACATTGACAACAACTTTGCGTGAAAATGTCAAAGAACACCGAAACAAGATGGATCACGCGACTAACACAAAGTGAGGTTATCCAAATTACGGTAGTCACGAGAGAGTTAGAGCACTTAATGAAAACATAGGCTTACGGAATTACACAGTTAAGAACCAACAAAACAGAAGGGATTCGCAATAAATCAAAGTTTCCCTCAGATAGATTTGTTGGCACCACTGAAAAGACTTGTTAAGCGAGGCCCATCCTACAGTCGCTTCTTCAATAAGGCGCTCCTGAAACTTATTTGCACGCCAAATGGAAGCAATATTTTTCAATAAAGTACCAGTCTAGCTCACGAGGCAATATGAGAAGCTTCGACAACATAACTTCAATTTCACACACATTTCCTTACTGAAATTCAGAATCATGCTTTTTCCTGAGTCCCATACGGAGGATTCCGGGAAACCTTAGTGCGGTGGGAAGACTTTTTCATTTATTGACACTTTATTGATCCGTCTTCACAGTGCATCTTTTTTCATTGTGCAGATCCCGGTAGTTGTGAATTTCAACTTGCTTTTCGTATTCTTCTTGAATGCCACAAAATACTGATGGAGCACGTCTCCTTGCAATATCAAGGATTACCTGGCTGAGGCGTTCCATACCTGTACGTTGTTGACTGCCGGAGAGTGTTGGGGCGTGGAGTTTATCTCGCACGTGCCGCGATAAACATAACAACCACTCAGCCACGGCGACCCCGCATGGGGCACAAGTCATTTGAAAACCGACGGCACAAAAGCAATTAAATGGGATAACTAGCAATGCAGTTATACCCGCTCAACATTTCAGAAGAGTATAGATAGGCCTACTTGTGCTAATGGCATCTATAAATTCGCTCATTATCACATATGCTTGCATCGTTGATTTGAATATAAGAGCAGTTCAATGAGAATCCTATGCTGCAGTACAAATTTACCTTGAACGACGTAACCACTAGGTCATTTGTCGCCAACAGTGTGGGTTTCGCTCTTTCTTCGATGTATCTGGTAACTTTTTTCTCTGCTTCGCGGCGATCACGTACAATGGCAATTTTCCTGTGCTCTAGAAATAATGAAATTCAAGTATCTGACATGGTAGGTTTATGCAACTGATCCATAAATAAGGAGATACCTTGTCACTTTAAGACCGGGAAGGCGGAACATTGCAGTGACCACGTCTACTTTCCGAAACTGCCCTTGCCTTATCGGACCTATAACGTGCCACTGAGAAGGAAGCAATGAATCTGCCAAGCCACGTGATATCAATCCTACCATCTATTTTTGAAGAAAAATCCTCTCAGCGATCCTTCTTCACTTTCGAACTGATTAGCTGAGTCAGTTTTCCGCGCCAGTACCTGCCACAAACAGCTGCGCTGTTCTGACAGCGGTCGTTCTAGACCATTCTCTATTCCGAGGAGCCCAGACATAGTGTCACCAAAATTGAATGTACTTAGAAGAATCGTTATGCATACTGAACAAAATAGAGTGTAGATAGGACAAAAGTTCGCAATTCTCGGTGCTTCAACGCAGACGCTGTTAGCCTGAGTGAATCAGAAAGGCTATTCTCATATGAACTTCATATGGATTTTCGGACATCTCAAAGGCATGAGTGGAGTAGCTGAGCCGTGGCACGCTTTCAAGCTACGCGTGCAATATTGACCGGCCCTTCCAATGCAGTACCATTTAGAAATCATTAGCGAATTAAGATTATATGGTTTGGAAAGAAAGAAGTGCAGAGCGAACTTACTGAAGTCAACTAAAAATGTTCCCCCACGCCTATGGTAGCATGGAAAGACGCAGATGCAGGAGAAATTATTAGAAACGAACTGCATCTGCTGAAGTGAAGATGTAATGATAAACATATTCGACAGGAAAGCTGAGTGCGTCAAGAGGATATTCACCCTACTGAAGTATCCTACCGGTCGATATCCACCATCGCGAAATGTGGTGTGCACGTAGAATACTAACGGTTCAACCTCGCGGGAAAGCACCTTAAACAAATTGTTTATGTCGCACTTTATCTGATAATAGCTCTAGTTTACCAAACTTTCTACCTATCCATAGCATGGATAGTTGGCATAGATTCATGCAGTACCGCTAAAAGAAGGATATTAATATCCAATTCAATCGTCAAAACTAATTTTGAAGCACGTTGTCTGCATTTGTGTGATCAAAAATAGCATCCAAACAGTGATCATTGAAGAATATAAAGTGGAACGCAAAGATCTGATCTCAGACAAAAGTTGAACTCGTGTTTCACCAAAACCGAGGCTCGTACTTTCTCCACACCGCAGAGGCACCGCTTTGCGACCACTCTCTTGCGATACATCCAATCTTAGAAATCCAAATAATCCTTTAACAGTTTTCGTTGAGCAAGCACATATCGGCATTGAACTCGAGGAGGCAGCATGTGGAATAAATAAGCTATTTCGATTCATTTTTCACTGCTTTTTCTGACAATGGTTCGGTAATCCATAAGGCTTGTACTACACTTCACTTCTAACCAAACTCTTAAATTTTGGATGGTGTCAACTACAACTGAATATATATGAAAAAATGAATGTTAGCAAAGCGGTGGCTTCGGTGGTGCAAGAGTAACATGCGCCCTCGGTATGGGTAAAACGCGGGTTCAACTCGTTTGAGGTTGAATTTCCTCCATATTACTCTACCCTCATGGATGATCATTACAGCATCATGGCAATGTTAGAAAAGCAGTAATATAATCAAACAGATCACAGGGTGATTGGAAAGAAAGCATACCTTTTCTGTCCTCCATCCACTTCAGATACGGAAATATTGTTTTGCTTATCGGAATACACCTCCTTACCAGGTGGAGCAGAACTACGAGGGCATTCTCTATAAATACAAGATAACATCATTCCATATGTCAAAATAAAATAAGAACACATACTCCGCCTATTTATTTCACTTTCTATTTTTTACTTTGATAGCAGTGTATGATGTGGATTTTAAGAAAAACAGTGGCAAGATTTGAAAGACTTCAGCCATCAATGTGCCTTTTTTGAAGATAGATCCAAAAAACACGGCTGAGAAAAGGCAAAGCGAAGAACTTAATGGTGTGGTGTCAGCGAGTCCTGCACCGGAAAGGCGTAGTGGTGGCTCGTGTTTGTGGCATCAAAAACATCAAGCTTCAAGTTTCGCTCGCATGTCAGCGCTGTTGTGGTCATGATTCATATCACGCCATGTTGAAAAAGTAGTATTTCCTTAGCCTATTCAAATAACACCGTAGTTTTTTCATATTTAGAAAGATATGAAAAACCTGAGGATTACTCATGATGAAATGTTAATCATAATCTAAACTTAAGGAGCTTTCGTAGGAGCTAAACTGGTGCATAAAGCGGATTCATCGCAATATTACAAGCTAGCCAACCATTTAGATTGAAACGACTCTATAAATGAATTTCCTAGTAAAATTATAGTTTCGTAGAAAATTTGAGATTGAATGAAATAACAATGAAAGCACGCCAGTAGCAAAGCATAATTAGATAAAATTTTTCGCACATATGCTTACAATAACCTCAGCTTCATTAAAAACTAAAATATCACAAAAGGAAGAGATAATATGTTTACAGATACAGAACAGGTTGTGAATCACGTACGACGGCAATTACATCGGCACAGTGAATCTCATGAGAGATCTGACCAATGTAATGCATCCAAAGAAAGGAATCAAACAATCCACGTAACTGCACTGGACTTTAACTTTCCACTCGTCGCCTAATTCGACTCACTCAGTTTTAGTATTTTCTGCATGCCCATTGATTTATTCTCTGAAAATGGCTTAGATACGACAGACACACTTCTAACAAGCCACAACATATTCGGTCGGAAAACCAATGCGCCTTATACATGACCTATAATTTTCCACAGGTACATCATTGTATTTCTCTTTGTTATGAACTTCTTTACTTATTTTCACAACTGTTGATCAAATAAGCTAATTATTCCTTTAATTAGAGCGATGTGGCGAAGTGGTTAAAAGAGTGCTGCGTCGCACACGAGGTCAATGATTCGATCTCCTCGCGCACATAACCACCAAGACATACATCCCTTCAGGGGGGTAAATTAGTGCCAAACTGGTTCAGACTGGTCTGGGAAGATAAGCAGCACTGACTTGGTTCAGCGGGAGGCCACTCCGAGTCATTGTAAAGGCCAGGTTTGCATTCAAACGCTTCAAACGAAGTTAAATATTGAAGACAAAAGCTTGGCACATCCCTCAGAAATTGATCACCGCCGAGAGCATCATCCTTTATCCTTTTTAATCGCTTAATCAAATGAAACCATTTGGTCATACAGCATTTTCCTATTACTGAAATATCTGAAAAAAATTGTCAGAGCTTTTTACGCACCCTATATATAAATATATATACGTATGTACATATGTATGTATATGTACATATATATGTTTATACATATGTATTTTTATTAAAGAAATAAAAGGTATATATATATATATATATATATATATGCTGGTTTGAATGGGTTATTGAATGTGTCGGGATCACCGTATGTGTTCGTTCGATCTCTTGAGGCTATACTCCTTCATGAAGGAATCAGCGGCGAGTAATAAATCACCACAAGTCAGATGATAGAATCTCTTGCCATTGCAGGGACCAACAGTCGAGCTTTGGCTGTTCAAATGAATCACATAGCTCCATTCCGCATTTCTATAGGCCCCATTTTCAAAACGATATCACTCTGATAATGATATAAACGGTCGAATAGAGAAGTATGATTCATTGTAACGACAAGCTCGACTGCTAGTCTCTGCAATTCTGACTTGCGGTGATTTATTACTCGACGTCGATTTCTTCATGGAGGGATAGCCGTGAGGGATCGACTGATCCAAGGGACTGTGCTACTTAGAGCCCTTAAGGACGAAACAGAAATTTGTCTAGCACTTAGACCCACATAGGGCTCAAAACATGTTATATCATTATTAGAGTATCATTGGTAGTTAGTAGATCACTGAGATGCAGTACCAGACCTCGTAAAGACTGGATAAAAAGTTTGTGGAAATACTAATCTTCCATTCATTGAAACAAAACTTGCATAGAACCTGACAGACTTATGATAAAGAAGGAGTGGAACTTAGCACATTTTGAAACAAGTCGTCACATTGGAGGTTCGGTCAGGTTTTTCGGTACTTTTCCCCCTTGTAGCACCCCTTCACAATCTCTCGAAAAAGACGCGTTTTCCACTTTTCTGAAGTTCCAGGACTCATTCGATAGTCCAATTATTCGCAATTAAAGTACATACTTGGCTTACATAAAAACTTTTTGATGAGCTCTGACACTAAATATGAATCATGTTTCCCTCTCGAACAATTTAGTCAATGGATAGAACTTTTCCTCTAGACTTTTGATAATCTTTCGACAGTTTTAATTTCGAAAATTCTAATGGTCGACTTGGTACTTTCGAAACATTTTCTGAAGCGCCGAAATAAACTCGGATTTCGCACTCGCACTGCATTTCTTGTGGTCTAGGGTGCGTGAATACTTCTTCATCGATCGCGCGGTTGACTCATCGCGCAGAGAAAATCGCATGCAATGTGCCATATTTGTCATTGAATTTAGAATTTCTAAATTGTTCCATTTGACGATACAAAATGAGAATGAAAACCATAAGCCCACAGAAAGATAAATCCAAGTTTCTCTACAACTACAATGCAAAAACCCACATATCTCTACGAAATGGAGAAAAGCTTAGCAAATGATACAAATACTCGAGAAAATGCGTCATATGTGGAATATATTTCTAAGTCTGATCCTAGACCATATTAGAAAGAGCTTTCGAAAAATAAATTACAACAGAGATTATCAAGATTGGAGCGACCACATGAGTACTAAAATTAGAAAAAGGCAGGAAATGCAGTTTTTTAATTCTTGAGATGGGTGTGGACAGAAAAATATTAATGGTCCTTTTCCGAGTTGTGAGTAACTTGCGTAAGGACGTTTTCATTCTTTCGCAACAGAGAGCCGCCAAACCACTTTCATGCCATCTTGAACTATGCTACAACTAGAATGACGGCGTTCTCTTACTTTTATAGCTAGAGCTCCAAATGACATGTCGAATTCTTCGAACTCTGCAGCGGTTACGAACGCCAGAGATTCAATTGAGTCTACCTTCTTGAGTAAATGACATGATCTAGACTGCAAATGAAAACGATGAAAAAATTTAAAATTGTCACACAAAGAAGATCGTTAGAGAGCATTTTCATATCGAAAAAATTACGAAATCAGAATTAAATGTTTTGTCGACGCCAATCATGGAGACCACTCGAAGTCGCTACCATTTGGAAGCAGAATAATCCGTATGAACAAATTTTAGGCATTCTTCAATATTTAACGAGCTGTGCAGAAGTAGTGCGCAATTTCGTTTTACCAGTATCTCAAAGGATTCTTCTCAATAGAAAGCCATTTGGGAGCTGTGGATAGTGAAGTTTTGATGCCAGCCTGCTTCGCCCTTGTTGCGTTTTGGATGCATTTACAAATCTGGAAATCCACCCTTTCACATTATTGCACACCAGCTGAGGTCAGTGAAAGTCGAAAACAACGTACAGTAGAAATCGGACTGAGGTGGTTTTGATGACGTAAACGACAAGGTATGCTTTTCTTCCAAACCAGATATTTTTGTCAACAAGATAGATCCATCAAGCCAAAAGTCCACAACTTGTCGAAATTTGTTCATTTAAAGATGCAGTAAGTGTCAACTACCAACAATGGGCAATCGCGGGCAAAGAAATTTGCGGAGTGAGTTGATGACACTTTCTTTGCTCACACCGATTTAATGATAAGAAAGCTACTTTTCATCTAGATTTTGGAAGTAAGTGTAGCGCACTTCAATGACCATTATGGCCATAGTTTACTTTGCGTTCCTTCTTTACTCTTCATTCACTGAAATCGCATGTTTTGTCAAACTAAGCTCTTCCGTTGTGAAATGATCCTTTTTCCACAGAGTTGTTCCATAGCTTTTCTTCGCATTTCGACACTTTTGTTGATTTGATTGCCATTCAGTCGAAGAAGTTGATCAATCACCAATATCTATTCAGTATCATAAGTAATGGCATGCAGCCATCGTCGGGCAAGGACTGGATGTCTACCTCCAAGTAAAATGAAGGTGATCAAAGATGTCGGTGACTCACTTGACGCGATGCACTCGTGATTATTTGAGAAGATATTTGCTGTGATTGCATAGGAAGGACTTCCTCAGGCTGATCATTACTGAAAATCAGTCGCAGGACCACCATATCAACAAATTGATCCACTCATAGTGGTTGCCTTGCGGCGGTCACGTCAGCTCAGTCAAAGCCAACGAAGGCACTTTTGGATTTGCAGCGCATGCTGTTAAATGAACTTCTGGAGAACAAGTGGAAAATCAGTGTCGATGTCTATTGGGAACAGCACAAATTCCTCACACCAATGAGAAAGGCGTCCTAAGCGGTTTAGTATCATATCTTTTTATAATAACTATCGATCTCACATTGCAAAATCGACTCGCCATATTTTGTATAAACTGGGCTAGAGCACAGTACCATATCCACCGCATGGCCCTGATATTGCTCTATCGGATTATCATATTCTCCATGCCCCGAAGCAGCGTCCTTAAGAAAAAAGTTCTCAAGTGCATTATACATTGAAGTCACTGATTGTATAATGAGTTTTGATCAATTAATCATGTACTGACTATTGAGTACACGTAAGAAGTTAAAATTCTGAGCGGGAAGGGTAAATCGTTGACGGGTGGTGACTTCTTCGAGTTAATTCTAGATTGATATTGATTGTATAGATTGCTCACTGATGAATAAACGTTTCAGAAAAAATACTCATAACATCAGCAGGATGTGATAAATTGTGAGTGATAATGCATCTTCCTAAAGGAGAACTCTGCAGATTAATGAATGCGCGCTCACTTTACGCTTACTCCAGCTACATACTAGAAAATTCTTTACATAAACTTAAAAAGCTAAAGACAAAAAGTTGACGCATCAGACTGTGTCTTCAACTTTTATTCTCACGATATAGGCGATAAAAGGAGCAGAAAAGCTTGAAAGTATGATATTCACTAGGGAAAACAGCTAGCTTTTTCCAAAAATGAGGAATTTTGGGAGGCATGAGTGTGTTTTCTACTGAAAATATCTTTGTAAAAGTCCTATAGATGCTAATCCAATTTTCATTACAATATAATGTCTTTAGCTCAGGATTTTGCTACATATAATTGTAAAAGAATCCGGTGTGGTGCCGAAGCAACGGACTAACTGTTTGGAAGGTGAGGCACATTTTTCTCTTCGTTGCTAAAGCGAGCTGAAAAAGCCTTTTCGAAAACCCCCTTTTATGTTGAAATTTCTACTATCAAAAAACAACAATTCTAGTAAAGAAGATGTCAGACAAAATGCCAATAAAATTGCATCCAATTCTGTGCATTTCAGCTCAAAACGTAAATTTTTTCGAAGAAGCAATGCAGTAAGAAGGCACTTTCAGAAAATAAGCTCAGTAATACAATCTCCATTTCCCAATTGACAGAATAATATTGGTCTTCGCAACGTTGCGTTAAGACGAAATTAGTGGATTAGAACAGTGCTTGGGATCTTGCAGTGTCTGTGGCGACTAGTTTATTTAGTACAATGATATTATCCTTAATCCAATGGCAACACGTGTTGTTTGAATTAAAACCCGCTTGCATGCTTAAATCATTTATCGCCACGAAGAATGAGAAGAGATCAGAACAATTTAGAATAAATCATTATATTCATGGTCTAGCTGGGTTCCTCTTCCCAGTTCTGAGCAACAAGTTGAAGAATTCTTATACACCACAACAGGCAGTCATCGGGCTAGGTTCGAACCACCTTGCATCTACGCGGCAACTAGATTAACGGCGTTCTTTTAGTCGACCTCAAATCTTGCAGCTACGAACTTCAAAGATTCAACTGGGCAAAACTCCTCTACAACACATTATCTAGAAAAAGCATTATCTTATCATTATCTTGACCCGCAGAAAGCACTACATAAGACATAATTTAAGCGACAAGGAAAACTTTGGACTCCAGACGGGAGAGGAAGGGGAACACTACGGAAAGGTTAAATGCTGGTTCGATTCCCATCTAATGCTCAAAGTTTTGCATATCACTTAACATTATTGGATATGAGTTTCTAGCATCGTATCACTGATGAAGCAGTTAACTGAAAGGAATTCTGTTTGAGTATAAGCAGAATCTTTGGAGAGAAGAAAGGAATGAAAAGAAAAGAAAGGAAGCGAAGAAAGGAAAAGAAAAGAAACGAAGAAAATGAGAAGTCAGGTACGTGACATAGAACCACAGTTGTATCTTGATTCAATTTGCGATAAAATCGTGCTTAACTGACCTGTCTCACAGATTAACCTTGTATCAAATATGGTCCACAATCTGTGTGGCAATCTCATGTTGCCACTTATTTTCCTATGGCTTGTGTACAGACTGGCGTGCACGCGTAACCTGCCACGTAAAACTGAAAGAGAAACCGTAAAAAATGACAAACTTATGGAGTTTGAGAAGCTGCCATGAAATAGGGTACTTGGAGTTAGGCGCGGCCATAGCGACGGTCAGACTACTTTTAATACTGAAGCAGCGCGGTTTATATATCGGCACGATACGAAACGTATGCCACGCGTATGGACAAATCCTAATGTTATCAACCCTGGTTCTCGCTTATATCATATATGACACATCGACCACGTGGGACGCTTCCTCACACGCCCGCGCGGCGTCAAATCTCACCGCAAGTCATTGTGAAGGGCAGATATTGGCGCCTACTCCGGGAAGGAGGGAAGGGACATGTACTGAAAGGTCTTTCAAAGCCACCTACACGTGGTCTCATTTAAGGTATTCGTAGAGGTAAGAACTGGAAGATGTGCAAGAATTTATCTCCAGAGCATAGTGGACTAGAAGAAGTAAGTAGAGCACGCGAAATGACAAGCATTCCAGCAATGAATAATGTTCAAGTTAAGGTCGATCAAGAAATTCTCAAGGGTAGTCGTTGAAGTGGCAGTTGTCAACATACCGGAGCTATAAAGGAGCACCTTCAAGCACAAAAAGTCTAGAAGTATACGAGGATTTTTACTAGAAGAAACGTATCTGACGTAATCAATCGATATTGGAAACGACCTATGTTAAAATGTTATATTTCTCCAACCTTAGGGTCATTTTTGTTGACTAAACCTGACATCTCGCACCTGGGTGCAACATTCAGCTGCACTTTTGGCGAAATCTGAAATGAAATTGGGTATCTGTCTTATATGGCGATGAATGAAGATTCGACCTTATATAATACTGTAAGATTCGTCTTATGTAATTCTGTAATAACAGTCTGCAAGATAAACAAGCCTTGCTTTGTAATTGTTTTCGCAAAAGTTGTCGTCTTCTTTCAGCTACAGCCCCTGCCTTCCTAGAAACTAATTGTCCATACCCAGGAGTACTATCCTCTGCATTTTTTCTCATTCCCAATTTTCTCACGGTCGCAATCAGCTACTGTAACGAGGCGTCGCGTATCGTGAGAACGAAGACGCTCATAGGTTCGTAGAAGCAGACAGCACGACATTCTCGCTCAGAGACACAGATGCCGCCCTCTAGGAGTGCCGCGCAAGCGGCCGCACGACGCCGCTCGCCTATCAAGGCAACTAAATAAAAATTATTCCTTGTAATCCTTTTTTTTCGAGTGCTTCGTTAAGACCACGCTCAAATTTCTATACATTTTTCCACTATTATTCGAGCCAACATGTCATGTGGTCTGGTAAGGGCTCGTACGGCCCGATACACGTGTTTCATCCTTACAGACTCGTCAGTCGCGCGGAACCCGTCGTCTTTCGATCTTTTTATTGGTCAATTCTTTCGGGAGCCCTGCTCTCTCTACAGAGAGGCTTCGAAGACGAACGTTCTACACTCTATGCCAAGTGAAATTTCACCAAACACAGAGTGCTGTACACTCGATTGCTCTTTGCCTGGTATTTCTATCATTGTAGACCTTTATTTTGAAAGGGACGATACACGTGTATCGGGCTGTACAAGAGCCTTTACCAGACCACATTGACATGTTGGCTCAAATAATAATGAAGGGATCCATTGAAAATAATTTCTGTTCGATATACTCTGACTTACAACCTCTTCGTATGCATTTAGGGTTTCCCTTCAAAAAAAAGCGGGGTTTCAGATGAAACCTCAAAATTTTTTTAAACCACCTAAAGCCTTCCTGAAGTCTACTTTAGCATATTTAACCATACACTGACAAGAAAACCCACCTGAATGAGGAAAATTCAAATTTCATTCGAAAACCATCGCATCACCATTGAAGCGCGCCCCGCTGACTCGGCGGCCACGTCGCGTGTCACGGAGAGACAACGATGCGGAAGCCAACGGGTTAATTATTGTTGCGATTTTTAGCAGATGTGATACGGTGTAGGCTGTAATTGTGTATTGCAGCAAATGCGCTGACTCGAAGCGCACAAATGCGGACTTTTTTCCGTGGAGCACGTGATTCATGTGGATTGGGAGCGCATCATCACATCGTGGTCTGCGGCAACTTTTCTTGAGCGGTTTTCTTCATTTTTATCTAAATGTTTCTCTCCATTCCACTTGCGCTTGTCTTTTCATTCAGAGGAGCGCATGTGGTGCAGTGGTTAAACGTGCTCTGCATCATGCACAAGATTGATTGTTCGATCTCGCGCCCATGGCTCGCCAATTCATCCAGTCCATCCTTCCGCGGTCGGTGAATTGGTAGCGCGTTGGTCTCACGCTTGTCTCTAAGGATAAGGAGCACTGACTCAGGATAGCGGGAGGCCATTGGGAGTCGCTATTCACTCACCTCAAGCGATTATTAAAAACTGAAGACTGATCCATGGCGCATCTCTCAGGAATTGATCAACTCCGAGAGCTTCATCCTTTTTTAACCTTTTCATTAGGATGTTCATCGTTCGTTTTGTCGTTGAGCTCATAAGTTGGAATCCGGCCTTTGTTTCTCTTCAACATTATCGATCAATCACATATTCCTATGAATATGGCAGCAGCTTGAACTGTACAGAAGTCTGCTTTGGTCTCTCGTTTTATTTCAATTTCCAGTTTCTATATTTTTCTAATCTTTTTATTTTCTTTAGTTTTATTTTCTACTTTTCATTCTTGTTGGTTTTTGTCCACTATAAGGCTAGAAATGGTTGTGGTTAGCGTGATACGTGGCTGAGTTTTCCAAAATACCACTGTATTATGCTGTAAAATTGGAAATAAAATTATGTTTCACATTGGCCGCGCAATCCAACTGTTACTTCGCTTGAAGCACGAAGAGCACACGATTGTGTAGAGAATTTGTTGTAGTAGTATCAGAGTCATACGTTCACTCTGAAGTCGCTATCAAAACAGACAAATAAGCCCTAATTGAACAACAAACATCAGGCATTTACCAAAGCGACAATCGATCGATCTTTGAATCCTGCGCTATCGAATGATTACTGGTAGTCTAGAGAAAGAGCTTTGTTCGGAGAAAAATATGCGCAGCTCTAAGGCAAGAAATTCCTTCTGTAACAACATAAAAAAAAGGCTTTTTCGAAAACCGGCTACGTGGGGCTGTAACCAGAACTCTAAGCTTCCTGACGATCACGAAGCATCCTATAAAAAGTTCGTGTCCAGCGAATGAGGCCGGTTTTTCGTTTGTCGCCTAATAGTGGACAAGTATCGCCTTATTTTATTCTACTCGATCTTATCTCTAATAATCTACTATCACTTTGATGTTTGTTTTGTCACTTATGTACGTTACCACTTTATTTGATCTGTCATCACAGTGTTTTTTTTTTGCTGTGAAGATCCTAGTACTTCTAGCGTTCAATTCGTTTCTTCGTCTTCTTCTTGAACGGCATAGACTACAGATGGAGCGAGTCTCCTTGCAATCTCAAGGATAGCCTTGCTGTGGCGCTCCATAGGACGTTGTTGTTGACTGCCGGAGAGAAGGAGGTGGAGCTTGGCTCTACGCGCGCCGTGGTCAACATTACAATCACTCGGCCGCGGCGCCCCTGCTTTATTACTACATTACTTGATTACTGTCACTCTGCTACTGCATTACTTGTTATAGCTATTATTTTACTACTCAATTACCTTTATGATACTTTGTCACTCTTAGTGGTATTTTAGTCGGTGAGTCCATGAGCCTTGGCACTATAGAAGTAAATACCGAATTTATTATTCACATTCAATAGAAATCACGTGATTTTGGTATATCCAATTACGCATTTTCTTGTGAACATTTTGGAATACAACTTGCTTATAGTTGCTTCATGATGGAGCTGTCTCGGGAACAAATTCACGTACTACTCATGCACAGTTAGCGCGTAGGGGAAAATGCTAGTAAAGTCGCGCGCAAGATTAACGCATCTTGGGACAATAATTCGGTTACAGAAAAGACGGCTATGAAGTGGTTCGCGAAGTTCAAAGATGGAGATAATAGTCTGAAGGCTCAGTAGCGCTTCGGCCGTCTACAGGAAGCTCCATTAATCTTGCGTGCCCCTTCACTAGCATTTCCCTTGATGCGTCGTTCGTGCACGATGAGCAGGCGAATTTGTTCCCAAGATAGCTCCATTTCAGGCAAGTATATTCAAGATGTATACCAGAATGCTCGCAGGGAAGTGCGCAGTTGAACAACATTAGAATCATGTAGTTCAACCCATTGATGTAGAGTGATGTGCAAAACAATTGCGTCAGGCTTGACTTGAACCCGCATTCCACCCAGTCGGGATCGTTTGCTCTATCTCTCACATCACCGATGCCTGTTTTTGACACCTCTATTCCTACGCTATAACGCATCTATCTGTCAGTAAGCAACCGTCAACGGTATGGAAGGGTTAGTGGCTATCGACATCAAACCCAGTCACGCTGACAGATATTGGGTATTAGATGATCAGATAGAATTCCTTTTTGTCTAACCGTTTCTAGCGGTGGTATGATGCTTAAATTATGCTCATTGATGTAGAGTGATCTTGATATCTGTCAACGTGACCGAGTTCAATGTCGATACCGACTACCAGGACCAAATTTTTGACGGTTGGTTGCTCACAAGTAGATGCGTCCTAGCATAGAAAGCGTGATGTGGGCAAACGAATGTTAGTGACACAACGGGTTAGAGCATGCTCTCCAAGGATAAAGTGAGATGCGGGTTCGAGCACGCCTGACGCAAATGTTATGCACATCACCCTGCATCATTGTGTATATTTGTAGCATCATACCACTGCTAGGAGCATTTAGATAGAAGGAAATTCTGTTCGGTCATCTAATAAAGGATGTATGTTTGCTAAGCTCAACTTAAGTAACCAGTAAGTACCAGTAAGTGTGGGCGGATCAGAAATATGGCTTCTTTTTCACTCCTAAAACATGTTCTCTGTGCTCTTGTGGCCTGTTTAGCTCCTGTTTTCTTTTTTTTTTTCAAATCTATCTCGTACAATCGTCATCACAGTGAGGATCTGGTCTTTCTTTGAATCCCTTAGAATACTGGTTAAGCGGTTCTGCTTGCAGTCTTTGAGGGACCCGAGCTGAATGGTTTCCTAATACTTAAGATGTTCAGTTGATTAATCACAGGAGAGTGCTGAAAAAGGGAGGGATCGAACCAGCTTTTGCTTATTCTTATCTGAACTCTTGGCATTTCTTTTTTTCCTTTTTTTATTCAATACGAATTGTGATGCGGTTATTTTCTTCTGTGGCTAAAATTGAACTTTTCTGCAATCAGTTGTTCTTTGTAATCCGAAAATATCGTTATTCCAGAGAGAATGGTGTTGGTTGATCTTGGTCGAAAGATTCGAAATGTTATTGGGAAGCTCGGCCAGGCCACAATTATCAATGAGGAGGAATTGGATTCAATGCTTAAGGAGGTGGGTGCCTGCTCTGAACACTTCAAATGAATTTGTGGTAAATGTACTTTGTTTTCTTAAGACCACAGCTCAGATTTTAATTTGCCTGGTATTCATTTTCGAGCCACGCATATCAGTGGTCTGTCAATGAGGGCTGACTTATTGAGACCGATGCACGTGTTACGATCTCGTTGACAGACCACTGACATGCGTGGCTCAAAAATGGTTACCAGGCATATTGGAATTTGAGCTGTGGTCTCAAGAAAACACTCGAAACGAACGTTATGATATATTGAATATACTAGCCACGAGCAATCGAATGTACAACACTCTGTGTTCGGTGATAATTTCACCGGACATAGAGTGTAAAACATTCGTCTTCGCTAACTCTTAGTGTGGGAACTGAGCCCCCACACAGGATTGGCGAAGGCGAGAAAGGGTAACTGCTCGACTGACGAGACTGCAAGGTCGAAACACGTGTGTCGGGCTCTATAAGTCAGCCCTGTTTGACAGACCACTGACATGCGTGGCTCAAAAATGATTACCAGGCATATTACTTTCTATAGTTCGTAGAATTGCAAAATGCTATAGAATTTCACTTCAGTGGGTAACTCAATAGACATTTAGGCTTGGATATGTATTTTATTTTCGATTATTTGTTATCCGATTATATGCATCTTTGTTAAGGTATGCATGGCTTTAATCGAGTCAGACGTTCATATTTGTTTGGTTAAACAACTAAAAGATAATGTCAAAGGAGTTCATAGTTGACTTTCATTAATTCTTGCTGTTTTTTACTTCTTTCATGGGAAGAAGTGTAGTTTTTCCCAAATTCTTCATAATTCCGTTATTTCCTTATTCCGAGGACAAGAGGCTAAACAAGAGATTTATTCAGTGAAATATAGATAACATATAACTGTTTGATTAAGAAGATTGAGTGGTTCGCAAAGCGACCTCACGAGGAAGTTGAACCGGCGTTGTCCCTTATCGCTGCCCGTGCTAGATGCATATGTCAAACATCATGCCACTGCTTTGAAAATGCCGTCGACTCTACTGGATCTACTGCCAATATGAACTTAACAGACTGAACATGCCAAGCATTGGTTGCTGGAAGCTTCAGCAGTTCATATCAAAGTGTCTTGGTGTTGTAGTAGTAGCACGCATCCCCGATGAGGGTGAAACGCGGGTTCAAACACGCCTCAGGTCGAGTTTTTGCCTGCCACTCCATTGTCTCAGATGTATACTTTAACGATATAAACATCTTTGATGGCTGACGTTTCAAGAGTTTCGCCTTCCTCAGAGCCTAGAAGAGTCAAATTGATGTGCAATCTACTTAGTGGTGTTTGGCCGAGCAGAATGCGATTCTTTTCTGACCTTCTAGGATCTGAGTTAAGCGAGACCATAGAAACGACCCTTTACCGAGAGCGCAGGCCACTACTACACGACCAAGACGCTTTGATATGAACTATCGAAGCTGTGAGCAACTAACCCTTCACAAATTTAGTATGTTAAGTACATATCGGCATTAGATCCAGTACAGCTGACGGCTTTTACAAGCAGCGATATGATGTTGGCATATTAATCTAGGCGGCGCTCCTGGTAAGGGTAAAACGTTGGTTCAGCTGCCGTCTGAGATCGAGTCTTTTGGATCATTCATTCTTTTTAAATGTACTTTCCAACATCATACCACTGATGGGAAGCAATGAAATCAAGGTGGTATAGGTAAACTATATCGAGATGTTTGAATCTCTCTAGCCTCTTGTCCGTCGAATAAGAAAATTACATTATTATTCGATCAATGCCGAGATCAATTAGTCAGTTCTGAAATCTTTAATTGTATTTGTGACGACAAAGTTTCCATGATGTTTTAGGAAAGCGATAAATTTCGGAGATGGTTGGTGGTGTAAATAAACGGCGTTTAATCCAAAAAACAGTTTTCAATGAGTTATTGAAATTAGTCGATCCTGGTGTGACACCGCATCAACCGAAAAAAGGGCAACATAATATTATAATGTTCGTTGGTCTACAAGGATCCGGTAAAACTACGACGTGTACAAAGGTGAATGGAAATATTGATTACTCTCTGAAGTAGTATTTTCCAAAATAACCTTCATTTTGTAGGTTGTTTTGGCTCTGACGCTAAATGCGTTGTTTTCAGATGGCGTATTACTATCAGCGGAAAGGATGGAAAACCTGCCTCATTTGTGCTGACACTTTCCGAGCTGGTGCCTTTGATAAGCTGAAGCAAAACGCTACTAAAGCAAGAATTCCTTTCTACGGTGAGGTCCAAGCCTTATCTTTACTTCAACTTTTACGTGTATAAGGTGCAGTGACTAGAAGTGTACTGTGACGCATTCGTGGTCAGTGGTTCGATTCCACGCTAGAAATTCATCGTCTTCCTTTTTGGAAAAGTCAGCGAAATGGTACAAGACTTGACTGGGAGGATAGAAGCACAGTTCGATACATCGGCAGGTCATATCGAGTCATTGTGAAGGCTCGACATGCACTCAAAGACTTCGAAGGAATAGAATTGTTTCAGCTCTTTCATCCTTTGCAAAGGTCTTCGATATCTCACGCGTTGCTTCGACTGCAGCTCGAGGATTTCGTCTTCTTCATGAATGATGTAGAGTGCTGTCAGGCAAATCTTTTTGCATTTTCGGAGGAACTTAAGCTAATCCTTCAAGGAACATGAGAGTCACCTCGATGGTCTTCGCGCGACGTCAAATCTTGCTCACTTACTGTAATGGCGGCGTCGTGTCTCGCGGGAAAGCAGGCAGACAGTCAGACAAGCATGCATAGACATGCAGAACCACTTGTCTGGCCGCTTATTTGATTACCGCACAAGTGATCACACCAAGCTGCCTGCCTGTCAACGCTGATCCTCAGAAGGCTAAAGCGATCATTGATTGATTGCAAGAAAGTGGCGCACGCAGGAATCGAACCAGCCCCTACACATCAGTTTGGTTCCTGATAAGTGACCACTGCCGTACCCCCTCCCCCTTCGGTCCATACTACTGTGTCAAAACTGCATGGCTTAAAAAATAACCGTCAGGCATATTAAAATTTGAGCGTGGTTCAAAGAAACACTTGAAACGAAAGGTATGATATATTTGACGATACCAGCCGAGGAGCTACAGGCAACCGAAACTTTACGTCCGAACTTGCGAAATGCTGCAGAGAAGCGATAAAAGAAGACCTCAAAGAGAGACGAGCAGCAGTTATTGCAGAAGCTGCAGAAGCTGGGAAGAGCATTCGCAAAGCACAGCGAGGCTTTGCCAACTATAAGACCAAAATGATTGCACTGCGACACCCTGACGGGACACTTACAGCTTCGAAAAGGGCTATGGAGAAAATCATCCACCAATACTACTTGGATCTTTTCGCTAGCCATGTCCTCTTACCGTCATATAAATTGAAAGAGGACGAATATGTCGTTCCACCGGTCCTCTAATCCGAAATCCGACATGCCGTATCGTCGGTGAAGTACAGAACAACACCTGGTCCAGACAGGATTAGACCAGAACACCTGAAGAACCTGCCGCCAAGTTCTCATCAACACCCTGGCTCGGTTCTTCACTCGCTACCTGTCAGAATGCAAGGTCCCTATTCAACGGAAAACCAGCAAGACCGTATTGCTGTTCAAAAAGGGAGACCTTCATGACATAGGCTTTTATCGCCCAATCTGCTTGCTGTCCAATGACTATAAACTCTTTACTCGAGTCATCCTAAACAGAATTGACAGAACACTGGACGAATGACAGCCATGCGAACAAGCAAGGTTCCGAAAAGAATTCGGACTATAGACCACATCCACACGATTACAAGACTCACTGAAGTTTCACGATAGTACAAGCTACCACTCTGTCTAACTTTCATAGATGTGAAGAAAGCCTTTGATTCAGTGGGCACAGAAGCGGTTATAGAGGCTCTGAATAACCAAGCGTCCCTACTCGGTACATAATGATCCTTCGTGAGATTATAAAGATTTCACGAGCAAAATATCTCCATTCTACACCAATATCACCATTGAAGTAAGAAGAGGGGTTCGACAAGGCGATACAATTTCGCCAAAGCTATTCACTGCCACCCTACAAAACGTCATGCGAACATTAGAATGGGATGATATGGGAGTGAAAATTGACGGTCGACAATAAAATTATCTTCGCTTTGCTGACGATATCGTTCTCATAACACCAAACATCAGTCAAGCGGAACGAATGTTGACCGATTTCGATAACGCCGAGAAGTCGAAAAAGGCTTTGTTTTCAAAGGGTTACAAAATGATTGGTAATAACGAAAAGGTAGTCATTACAATTCTCTTTAGAACACTAATAATGTAGTATTTGTAATGGACGCTTCGACTTGTCAAGCTTGTGAAGCGCAAGCTCGTGCTTTCTTAAAAAGGGTGGACGTGGCTTTGGTGATTAACACCAAACTCGTTTTTCATGCGAAAGGAGGTGTAGCACTTTTTGCGTAACTTACAAAGTTTATCCCTTTCAACTGTTTCATGGCACATCGATTGGAAGTGCTCGTGACGCACGCATGGTCGATGATTAGACCCCGCTCTCATGGCTCAGTAAGCCTTCTATCCCTTCAGGATCAGTGAATTGGTAGCAGATCAGTTTAAGAAGATAGCGACACAGTTTCGATACATCGCTAGGCCACCGTGAGTCAGGCCCAGACATGGTTCAGTCACATCACACGATCTTTCATAAAGTCTAGTGCACTTCGCATCCCTCAGGGATTAATCAACGTCGAGACCTTATCATTTATCCTTTATCCTTTTATTATAATACATTAATTGTAATGCTTGTATTTATAGGTCGCTCGTTATGGAGAATTCATTGTTCGTTATAAAGCATATTCGCCGCCTGTGGTGATATCATCGATAAAGCTCAGCGTGACAAAACACCGATTGATCGGTATGCATCGATCCACATATGACGCACAACGCTATACAACTACCAACGTACCACAGAATCTCAACGCAAGCAATTCGTCAACCGAATCGCTACTGATTGGTACATCAACTGTACCGATACAAATCCAGTAAACCAATTCATACTTGGTACATGAGCTGGAACACCATCGCTGCTGAACCACTATAATTTTAATACTAGATTCAGAATTCTTTCTTCGCATCGAAAAACCCTAGTTAAAATATGTGACTCTGTACTCCAGAATGTCCTCTGTAAGTTCATATGTTTCATGCATTGGCTTAGCCAGCTTAGGCTTAGGCTTAGTAGCGCACTTATTGGGCAACATAAATGGGAATGAAAAGCCTAGATCCACAGAACGACGGAACAAATATTGTTCTAGGACTACAATACAAATATTTAAAATCTCTAAAGAATGGAAGAAAAAATTTGGAATGAGCAACAAAAATACGTGGCGAAAACGCGCCACATGTGAACTATAACACTAACTTTATTGATATAGCTCATCAAAAAGGCCATCAAAGATCTGAGCCATCCAGTGACAACTAAAACTAAGAAGAGTAGAAGAAGCGTCTTTTATTAAGCATGAAACTGGATGCAGATAGGAGAAAGTGTTGGGTATCTTCCAAAGTTGTGAGTAAACCGTGTCAGGGAGTTGTCATTCCTCTAGGACAGATATCCATAAAACTAGGTTTACGCTATTTGTAGTTATTCTACAAATAAAATGAAAGCGTTCTCTAACTCCTAGCTAGGCTTCCGCATTAAATGTCAAACTCGTCACATTTTATAGTCGTTATGAACTTCAAAAGTTGAACTGGCTCTACTCTCTTATAGCACATTACCTAGACTCGGATGAAAACGATTTAAAAAAAAAAGATCTGAAGAAATAGCAACATAGAGCAGAATTTCGAGAGAGCTCTTTGCAAAATTGAACTATAACACCAAGAACCATACACAGCTCTCAATCTTATTTAAAAGGTTGTCACATTATTATCATGACACTATGTTTCATTCATTTTTCTCTTAGCAGGTTATGGCTGTGGTATCTTGAAGATTGCTCTGGTAGCTTTGCCACAGAGGTGTAAAAGGGCAAGCGCGTTGCAGGTCTATTAATTGAAACTTAAAATGGATCGGCGCTAATTACTTCCGATTATGCTCCGCGTATATAAACTGGCGACTACTGCAGGGAAGACGATTGAGAAGCATGACACTGGGTTTTGGTCAAGCACTATTGCCGATCGGACTGGAGCCAATGGTTCAAGCGCTACTACGATGGCGATACGAGCTGTCACATTCAACCTCATTCCGCTTGTCAGTCTATGACCAAGACGCTCTGGGCCACGGGCTGAAATTGCATCCAAATGCCAATACCAGGGATTCAGAGCAGGCACATGAATACGGCAGTGACACTATCTCTCGCAGTCCAAAAAATTGCGAGAATACCATCACTGGAGATGGCTTGTAAGTCTACCACAAGAACAACATGCGCCTGGCTGACTTGCGGTAGAGACCCGCCGTCTCAACAGAGGGCAAGGAAAGCCCCACTATTATTCTAGAAGATCATAGTCTCGCTTTTGTGGGACTGGTAGAGCATGCTGTTTTGTGGATTGTTCTACAACATTTCGTCAATCAAAGCCAACGTCTACGAGGAACAGCTTCAAAGCTGGCTGCACCATTACAGAAGAAGAGTCCTAAACGGCTTAACATCGTTATTTTTCGGAATAAATTTCGGCTTCGCATTGCAAAATCTACTCGCCCATTTTGGACAAACTGGGCTAAGTCCTCATACCGTATTTGCCGTATAGCCCTGATATTACCCCATCGCACTATCATATCTTTCATGCCTCAGGCTAATATCTTCAGGAGAAAAAAATTAATTAGCCCGAAAGTGAACGGTAGACCTTTCAGCTAAATCACATTTTATTGTTTTATTTCAGTGCAACATTTCAAGCTAATTTATTATATGAGAAAGATCCAACAGAAAGGATAAATAAGCTATAAAGCCGAAAAAAAAAACTTACAGCGGTGAAAACAGCATCGACAACATTTCCTCGGCAATGCTGAATCAGTACGTCAATATATATTCCCACATGAATTCATGATAAAAGCATCAGAGAATACTCATCGCGACTCGTTTCAGTAAACCTTTCAAGTACGAGAAGAGAGTGTTAGAAAACATATGACGACAAATGAAAAACCGATCTCATTCGTCTGACAGGAACTTCTCATAGAAAAGCTAGTGATCATTCAAAAGCTTAATTCCCTGGCTAGCGTTTGCACGTGGCTGGTTTAGTACAAAGAGAGAGCTGTGTCTTGCAAGAAAAATGCGTTATGAAACACAACTGTTTTCCCTCTGTAACAACGTTAAAAAAGGATATTTCAAGAAACGACCAAGAAATGTGAATTTTAAATAGTTACTAGCACTCTTATGTAAATTCCTGCTCAGCGAATGAGATCGATTTGTCATTTGTTACCATATAATAGGTTATAAATCTTTATAATGATATGTTGCCATATATAAATCCTTGTTTAATGAAGGTTATAGTTTTGATCCTTTTTCACATTTTCATCTCATATCGTGAGCGTGAGAGTGTAACTGAACTGATTTACTAAGATGCAAAATTTTTTAAAGAAACTTATATAAAGGAAGTTGTAGTATGCGGCTGAAGCATGCATAAAATGAGCATGCGTTCCTTACTGTGTAGATTACTTCTTTTAACTCGTTGTGAACGACGTGTAACTGTCCAGGCTCACGACCACTTCAAGACCTTTCTCTGACAGAGACTTTTCAGACCTTCAGTAAACATTTGAGTGCTCGAATATATACGATTTCGACAACATACTTGGTTTCCAACAGGCTCTTATTGTGCTGAGGCGATGAATATGAAATTATGTTCTACACTTGATGATTTATTTGCACAGCTGAGGTCTGTCGAAAGTTCGCTGAACTTTCGGTGTCTATTCGATAACTCAACTCGATAGTTATGAAGTCTTAATTTTTTTATCCAAAAAAGTTTTTACAAAACACTGTAGGAGCACAGAGAAGATTATTTTCTCGCCCCCGAAGTAGTTAGCCCATCGCTTGAACTACGTTACAGATTTGTTAATACTTGTTAGTAAAGGCTAGAAGCACTTTATTGTTACAAGAAGATAAAATTCCTCAAAAATTCTTTTCGGTCTTAGGTAATTCTACAAAGGGGAAAATAGAAGCTAGAAATTTCCAGATTTCTGGGGATGTCGTTTCCTAGTTTTTAGGACGCACGGGGCGATCATCTTGTTGGGAATATCTTTACAAATGTCTCTTCATTATATTTACTATTCCTTGACAGGAAAATGCTCCTATCAGCTATATTTCACTTTAGAACCGCTAGCAAAACGAGCTGATAAAAACGCCAGCTCGCTACTACTAGCGCGAAGTGCATTTTACTTGTCGTTGGTATTTTGCACTGTGAATATTTATGCAGAAATAAAGCGGAGTACCAAAACTTCCAATTCTCAATCCATCGTATGATCACCAATAGCTTAGTGGAGATGCTCTGCTTTTTTTTGAAAAATAAAAGCAACGAAATGTGATCACATTGTCACACGGATTGCGGCCTTACTTCCCACGGCTCGTAACAAATAGTGAAAGTTTTTCAAGAAAAGTAGCGTTCTTCTAACTGAAAATACGTTTACCAGCAGCCACTTCAGTAATAATCTATCCTTTCGTAGTAATAAAGTCTGCCTAGAATCAAATAGCACTACGTAATACCAAAATCCTCTGTGAAGTTGAAATATTTAACTTCGAAAAGCAAGACGCTAGTATCTCTTATAAATAGAATACAATATGTGGACCTAAGTAGAAACAAAGCCTAGTGTTGAAATCTGTATCGAGTCTTTGAATGATTAGATAACTCAGATAAAGTGTGAAAACAATGTTTACTTATAACTAGAGATTTGGAGGAGCTGACAGGAAAATTTTACGAATCTCTATTACTATTAGGACCAACGCTTCGGAGGTAATGAATTAACTCTTTCGAGATTGCAGGGTGAAATCACTTTCAAGCTCAATCCGGATTGGACGCACGATTTTCTTTATTTGATTGGAGATTTCTGTTCCGTTTCGTAAAAAATATGGATCGTTTTTACTACTTTGACGCTCCAAGCTCTGATTTGTTGAAAATGTTACTGCACGCTGGCTGCGATGCGAGTTCATCAGTATTTCTCAACATTGTTTTCCATATTAGTGGCTTGAAGGGTGGAAACATTCACAGAACTCTGACAAAAACTTTGTTCTATCGTTTTCTCTTAGTGTAAGTTTGTTACTTCCTAATTTATATTGCGAGAGAGCACATGCGGAGTAGTGGTTAGCGGTGCTGTGCTTCGCACACAAGGTCTATAGTTCGATCTCGCGCTCGTGGCTCACCTAGCCTTCCATCTCATCATGGTTGTTAAATTAGTGCGAGACTTGTTTGGGAGGATGAGCAGCACTGACTCGATACATTGATAGGCCACCGCGAGTTATTGTACAGTCCAGATATGCATTCGTTAACTTCAAACTATGCCAAAATTTGAAGACGAATGCATGGCTTTTTCCTTAGAGACCTATCAACTCCGCTGACTTCATCTCTTTTTTTACTTAGTATTGCTAATAAAACCGCTACGAAACTCAAGCTGGTCAAGCAACTCGGGAGGCGAGACGTGATTTTCTTTTCGATCTTCAACCTGTTCAGGAGGCTTTGTAAAAAAAAGCTTAGGCTAGAGTCATGATTTACTGAGCTATCGAACGTTTACTGAAATTTGGTAGCAAAGCTTTATACGCCGAAAGAAGACTAAAATGGTGTGTATTCAGAAGAGTACACGCGAGTCCTAGGGGTTTAACCTCTAACGGACTGCTATGAAATCGATGCCCCTCAGAGCGAATTGTGCGATTTTTGTTGTTTGGCTGAGGTTTTTATCTTCTTTTAGAGGAAATTCTTGGAATTATTGTATTAATTGCTAAAATAGGATTTTCTCTACTCGGTCACATGTCTTTGTTTTTAGTTATATGTGTCTTCTGCAGAGAAAAAACTCTCGTTTACAATGCAATCGTACTGAATTTGGCATTCAATCAATTGTATGCACTGTACAAAGGGGATCACAAGGAAAGTCTTTGATTTAGCTCTTTCTCAATGTTATACAATACCCAAAAGTCGCCATAGCAAATGAAAATCAAAAATAGCTAGTAATTCAACAGGATTACTGCGCATGCTGTATTCGACACCTGTTAATCGAAGGCTCTCACTATAACTAAGCTTATATCAATCGTTCTTTTTTATTCATTTATTCAGAGTACACATATGCGAGAAAGGCTGAGTACTTATGCATAGTAGAAGAATTGTCGGCGGTATGGGACAACCGTGTCAGAATAAAAGGCTTATGATTTGGTATTATTCAAACTATTGGTCAGAAGTATGTGTCTACAGAGAAGTGTTCTCGGGCTTCTCTCCCATCCGCACCCATTTTCAAATAAGGTAGATTTATTTCTTTTCGAGGCTTTAGTAGTTATTCGACAGCTTGAATATCGCAAATCTGAAAGGTGTGTTTTATTTTTCAAGTAGTTTCTATATTGCACTGTAAATGTGAAGAAAACTTATCGGTACTTCTGTGATAGACAGCGACAAATTTTTTAAGTCGATCTTATTCGCTTTACGGGAACTTGTTGCACATGCGTTGGTAATCATTCCATACCACAAATCCATGGCTATAATTCCACATTTCCAGTTTTTTATAACACCCTTTCATGACACTGTAGCATCCAAAAATAAATTTGGTTTCTCACTTGCTTTTCGCCTTCGTTTTTACCACGCATATTCGCTAACAGCACGAAAAGCATTTTAAAGTATAAATAATTTTCGATAGCATCGGAGCCTACGTTTTTACTTGAAGTTTCTAATGATATAGTAAAGAGATCCCCCATTGAATCACCTCCCCCCCCCTCCCTTCCCCTCGCTTCGTCAGTTGGCCGGTACGCGAAGTAGTCGAAAGGCTCATAGCTCAGTAAAATGTGAAGGGAAGCCACAATAACAACTTCATAGTAAGGCAATCGCCTGATCCACTACATAGCTCGTGATCTACCACGCCATGCGTCAAAACGGCTGCAACTATTGTTATTTTGTGGAGTGCTCTGCAAAAACATTCGCGTCAGCCGGGGTTCGAACATAGATCTCAATATTTCTCGGAGCGTGTGCTGAACCGTTTCACCACCTAAGCCCGTTTTGCACAGCACTCTTTTTACCCTAAAACGCGTTATCTGTCAACAGCCAACCGTCGACGGTCTGGCGGGGCAGCCGCTATTGACATTGAACTCATTTATATTGACAGATATTGGGTATTAATAATCAGTCGAGATTCATTTATCATATCTTTCGTTCCGAGTGTTTTCTTAAGACCACAGCTCAAATTTCAATATGACTGCTAATCATTTTTTGAGTCGCGCATGTTAGTGGTTTGTAGCAAAGAGGACTTACTTATAGAGCCCGATACACGTGCTTTGAACTTGCGGTCTCGTTAGTCGGGCACTCGTCTTTTGCTAATCTCTGTGGGTTCTCCAGTCCCCACACTAAGACTTAGCGACGACGAATTCGTGACACCTCATGTCCAGTGAAATCCTTGCCAAACACAGAGTGTTGTACACTCGATTGCTCATGACTAGTTTATTCAATATATCATATCTTTCGTTTCGAGTGTTTTCTTAAGACCACAGCTCAAATTTCAATATACGTGATAATAATTTTTTAAGTCACGCATGTCAGTGGTCTATCAATCGAAATCCATTTATCTGACCGCCTCTTGCGGTGATATGGTCTCATAATATACCCAATAATGTGAAGCGTAATAAAAGTGCCGTGCAAAACGGGCGTCTGTGGTGCAACGGTTCAGCACACGCTCCTGGAAAGTGTGAGATCTGGGTTCGAGTCCCGGCTGACACAAATGTTTTTGCACAGCAGTCCACATTATTGGGTATATTATAAGGCCATGTCACCGCAAGAAGCGGTCAAATAAATGAATTTCTATCATATTATACCTTTCCTTCGAGTGCTTTATTAAGACCACGCTCAAATTTCAATAAATCTTTTCATTAATATTTGAGCCAACATGTCATGTGGTCCGATAAGGGTTCTTGTACAACCCGATACACATGTTTCGTCTTTACAGACTCGTCAGTCGGGCAGAACCCGTCGTCAAAAATATCGAAAGACGACGAGTTCTGCCCGACTGACGAGTCTGTAAAGACGAAACACGTGTATCGGGCTGTACAAGAGCCCTTATCAGACCACATGACATGTTGGCTCAAATAGTAATGAAAGGACTTATAAATGATTTTCGATATGCCTCGTAACCATTTTTGAGCCACGCATGTCAGTGGTTTCAAAGAGGGTTGACTTATAGAGCCCAATACACGTGTTTAGATCTTGCGATCTCGTCAGTCGGGCAGTTGCCCTTTCTCATCTTTTGCCAATCCTGTGCGGGTGCTAGTCCCCACACTAAGAGTTAACGATGGCGAACGTTTTAAACTCTATATCCAATGAAGTTACCACCCAACACAGAGTGTTGTGCACTCGATTGCTCGTGGCTAGTATATTCAATATATCATATCTTTCGTTTCGAGTGTTTTCTTAAGACCACAGCTCGATTATCAATATGCCTGGTAATCATTTTTGAGCCACACATGTCAGTTGTCTGTCGAAAAAAAAAATTTTGATTGACTATTTTTGTTTTATTGCGGATTTTACAACGTAACAGTGGAAACTATATAGGATTATAGATTCTGGTACTATGGTAAATTCCCTACACGCTCGTATACTTTTCGTGCTCTCAGCGAGTTATTCTCGTCATGAAAATGAAAACGAAAAGCGAGGGAGGAACAAAATTTCATTCTGGACGCGACAGCATTATAAATTAGTGCTTTGAAAAACGTAGTTGTTGTCAGGGATTTAGTTCGTACCATTAATAACGCTCCCATGAAGATTTCTTGTCCAGCGAATGAGATCGGCCTGAAATATACCGTCGTTTAACATATATGCATGAGATTTTCTTTCACATTGAAGCATTTTTCGCTGGACAAAGATTTTCATTCAGACCTTCAATGACCATTCGATAGCACAAATCTCACGATCTCAATGATAAGTTTGGTTTCTGAGAAGGAAGTTTTACTGCGTTGTTACAGCTAAAAGATTATTAAGTTTTATACTCGACGCCGTGTTGACCACACAGCGCAATTTCCACGTGGCGTGCTATGCGCGCCGAGTGCAAAGCGAAATATTTTCTAGCTGCAGCAGCCCCACAAAAAGGTCTTTCTCAAAAACTGAGCATATCATTAAGTTTGCTAAGATTTAAGCTATCGAATAGGTGTGAAAGCCTGGGAGGGAAGCCGCATTTAGCGGGAAATACTTAGACGTGCAACACTGTTCTTCTTGCTCTTAAGGTTGGATTCTGGGCGCCAATACTTTTTTTTCCACTCACCAGGTGTGCTCTGAACACTCTTTCAAAGATTAAATGTAATCACCTGTATCACCTGTCGTTCCGTTAATCGTCGAGTGATTCGAGCGGGTAGCCGCAACTCTTCCATTTTTCCCTATTGCATGCAAGAGTAGCCCAGTGTGTCCTCCTCGCTTTAAGGACTAGCTGAGCATCATATCTTTCTTCTATAGCTTTCGTGAATAAATTGGACCGACGGGTCGGTGATCTTCCTGTGGAGCGCTTGATGTCCCGAGTAATCTAGTCGGTAACGACTTTCGTCCATCGGTTGTCGTTGAAGCACATCACGTGTCCGGCCCACCTTATTTTCGATATCCTGGCGTGCAGAAACGTAATAGAATTAAATGTAATAGAGTTTAATAATGGCCAAATTTCAGAAGTCTCCCCTTCTTCGAACTCTGGAGGGGTCAAACTGACTCATTGTTCAGTCAACCACTTTGAAGGCGAACCTCCGCAGGCAGTCAGTACCGAGTGGAGGAGTGGCGAACAGCGAACGACGCAAGAAAGATTGTGTGTGACGTTATTGGCCTGGCTGAGATGAGACGTCGCCGATTCCACACTGTGTATGACGTCAGAGAAGAGCAGTTTCTTGGAACATGCGATCGCAGAAGTGTGAGCGTCGTTAGCCTTCTCGTCAAAACATGAGACCGTTCTGTCTCACTTTCATTGGAAAGATACTGATTCAGTGGAAGCAGAACCACTCGTAGAGTTTCTTGACAGCCAGAGAGTTCCCACTTGATGCATAATGATGCTCCAATATGTCAGGCGAATATTAACTCCTAAGGGAAGAAGTGTACCTGCTGAGGTACACGATTGTTTGGAAGCCTTTCTCGCTGCAAAAAAATATTTTCTTAGACATTTGACAATCTTTGAAAATCATTCATCTCTGCTAATCCAAAAACTTGTTTAGCTTCAGAAAAAATCTTTTTATTATGTTGTAACAGCAAAGAGAAAATTTTTTTTCGCACTCACTTTCTTCATCTGCCTGACTGGTGTCGATACATGTCTTTTCACTAAAGTCTTAATTTTTATTGGGTAGCCCAAATACCGAGTTTCTGATGTTGCAATTGGTTTTTTGAAAGGTTGCCATATGACGCAGTAAGAGCAAAAAGAAGATCACATTTCACGCCTAAAATGCTACCCCGCTGCTCGGACGGCGTAGGTGGTTTATCGGTAATTATAGGTGAAGTATATAACTCAGAGGTGGCTTATCGTTACATAAAGAAGGAATAAACCTTCTACGATGATTTTGATACAATGAGTGACTACTTCTCTTGAAATCCTACATTTTTCAGCAGTAATACCACGTCCTTGTACAAAAATAAACTTTCAACCCCTATTGAGCTTGCATCGCCTGTCTTACTAGAACGTAGCTTGAAAACTCACCTTCTACAGCTAAACGTTTCTAATCAAGGTTTATGTGGACGTTTTTCTAATATGTAGCTCGAGTGAGTAAAGGAAGAGCGCGCGTTCATCATTGCGCATGATGCGGTACCTAACCCATCTGCTCCCATATAAAAACGTATTTTTCGCTTTTTATGGACATTATCGTAATTACTCGATAGTTTAATTTCAAAAACTGAAAGATGTACTTCATTTTTTCGAAGGTCTCTGTAATACACTGTAACAGTTAAAGGAATATGATATTTAACAATGAACATCTTTCGATGAGCAACGTTTTTCCTCAAAAAATTTAGCAGTCCTTCGACAACACAAATTTCGGCAAATTTTACTTGAAATTTCCAACGATGTGCTTAGTTTTCTAGGGAGACTTCCTAGCTCATCGTTGCAGCTAAAAGAACACTGAGCTTTTAGGCCCGCACTGGGCACCACATGTAAATTGCGCTGCGCGGCCGACACGGTGTCGAGTACGAAACTCAATGATCTTCCAGCTGTAACATCACATTAAAGCGTCCTTTTCAAAAAACCAAGTTTCTCATTGAGACTGCTGAGATTTGTGCTATCAAATGGTTCTTGAAAATTTAAATGGAGACCTCTGTCCAGCAAAAGATGCTTGCATGCTATGCGGTACCAAATTTTAAGCCATTCTTATTCGCTCGAAGGCAATTTTCATAGAAGTATTTTTAGTTACTCGAGAGCTTAAATCTCTGCTTACAACTAAACTTTGCTGGTTTCCAAAACACGCTTTTATAACCCTGTAGCATCCAGAAAAAATTATTTCTCATTCGCATTTCGCCTCCATTTTTACCTCGAGTATGCTGGAAGCACGAAAAGCATGTCAGCGTGTACAGAATTTCCCGTTGTGTCAAAATCACCCATTCTTATGTGGAGTTTCTGTCGAAGCGGTAAAAGATCTCAATAAAATAACAATATTTGCCTACGTTTTAACGCATAATGCAGTAGATCACTGGCGAATTACGAGGTTGCTCAGCCGATTATCTTGCTAACATGTCGCTACCTGACCTGCCTTCACATTTCACTCATCTACGAGGCTTTTCGGCGACGAGCGAAAGAAACAAGTATTTGCACTACATTTAAAACCTTTATCGAACATTTCTTTTGTGTTTTATTTCCACTTACTATTTAATCAGACTTGTCTTTTATTTCTTTCATTTTTCACATACTTCATTGCATAAAGTACACAAATTGATCACACTAGTTGGAAAACGATGAACAGTTCCTCAAAAGTAGTGTTTTATATCAGTCAATCCCACTTTATCGAAATTTCTCACTATCTTTTTTGATTAACAGTGCGCTTTAGGTTGCCATTTCTTAGATCAATGCGTAATTTCCTTCAAACTTTCTATTCATAATTGTGTATGGGAAGAAGAGATGGAGATGTAGCGGATTCCTTCTCGTTACCTCCACCCTCTTTGAGCGCGATGGTATAAATGTTTTTTTTTAATTTTTGTAAAATGTTTCAACAATAATTCGATGGGTAGAATCAAGTAAACTCAAACAACCTATTTCGTTTTTTGAATAGCTTATTTTTGTCGCTGTTGCTGTTGAAAGAATATCTTGCTTCACATTTAGGTATTTCTCGCGGATGAAGGTTTTTATAAGCAGTTAATAATCGATAGATAGGGCGAATCTTACTAATTTTTACGATATACTTGTTTTTTGGAACGAACACTTCGGAATGCTGTAACAGTCAAAAAAAGATTAGATTTTGCAAAATCTGACCATTCGACTCACACATCCTTCTTTGGCCTTTTTGGAAGCACGCATTTTCTGATTCTTTTCAGAGTTGTAATATCCATTCGGTAGCTCATATCTCAAAAATGTTGACGGCATACTTAATTTTTAAATGGTTTCCTTGAGCCCTCTAGCAATAAAAATAAAAATATCTTCCACTCAAGTATTTCTCATCCAGCATCTCGACCATTTCCACAGACCTTGTTTTCGAAAATAACTCCTTATTGCATTGTAGAAGGCAAAAGAGGATTTCATACGCACTTAGTCGATGTATTGCTAAAGACAGGCGACTTGAGGCCAATTTCGCGAAATCCCTACCTATAGAGTACAAAATCCAAATTTTTTTTGACCACCACACTTACTAAGAAGTCCTTTCTAAAGATAAACAACGTCTTTGAAATCACTGAGATCTGCACTATCGAATGGTTATCAATTGTCCATAGAAAAGGCAGGCAAGAGATCCTTAAATGTGAAACAAAATTTTATTTCGGCGGTCTCTGAGAGCTTTATTGACCTGAATTTCTATTGAAGCACGCAGCACTCTTCGTAGCCAGTCCGAACGGCGGGCACCACAATAGGGTCGTATTGACCCTCATCGTCGGCAAGCGAATATGTGTATGATTTGCTATTCTCTGGAATCTGTCTTTACTAAGCCTCTGTCATTTTTCTACGCCCATAATGCGATTGTAGATGTATTTCGAAGTTTTGCTAAGAAATTTTGGATATGACTCGTATTCCAAGGAACGATATCGTAGAGAACGATTGAGAAGTTGCTGTTTTTACCTCATCACGGTCATACTGGACTCGTACTTTGAGTTTACCATTCTCACAGCGCATCAAAGCAAGTGTGCCACCTCCGACGACATTTATCAGCGACGCTATCTGCAAAGCAGACATTCATAATAGGATTGTGAGATTAGAACGACGCTCACAAATGAGATGAAATGTTGGTGTCACCAAGCGCAGCGAAGTTATGCTTAATTGTGCTATTTCAGTACACATCACTGCTTTTTGGAAATGGCCTAACATTCTATGTTTTCATCGTATCTCAGCACTCCTGTAGTGTCACGGTATTGTGACTTCCGACTTGTGGGAATCTATTATTATTCGGAGTAGTTCCTTTCATAGGGGAGTCAGTAGTCTGATTTACGGAACCATAAGAGACTGCGT
Organism: Parelaphostrongylus tenuis; assembly: GCA_019055375.1. Lineage (NCBI taxonomy): Eukaryota > Metazoa > Nematoda > Chromadorea > Rhabditida > Metastrongylidae > Parelaphostrongylus > Parelaphostrongylus tenuis. The sequence continues at coordinate 20,226 of JAHQIW010004846.1, read as the reverse complement.
TTTTGAGGACGATACAGGTATCTGTTTAGCACTTATCAGACCTCATAAACAGCTCAAAACATGTTACTTCATCGTGTTATATCATCATTAGGTCAGCTTCATACGCCTTGCATCTATGCTGCAACAACAAAAAAGGTATTCCTTTAGTTGTTGATAAATAGAACAAAACGGTCTCACTCTCACAGGATAACGACGAGCTATATGTATTAAGTATTGGCTGCTGTAACACGTGTTTAGCACTGTATAAGTGCCAAAACGGACATAGGATATGCTGTCAGGAGATATTAAGTCTGCTGTTATAATGCTGTTATAATGATGTTATAAGTTGTGCCGAAATAAAACCATATAAACTCCTAAGCTATCATATTTTTTGTATGCAATAGCCAAGAGTACACGATTAGAATTTGGGAAACATAAGCACTTGATCAAAAGTAGTAATGCATACTGCAGGCGATACCCGTATACTCGCAACTTTCAGTAATTCTCAAATTATTAGAGCAGTCCAAGGATTGTGTCCTCTATGGAGTTAAATAACATACCTTTTACTATTGTTCTGTGCTCACTGACTTTGAGCGCTCTGCACATTTTTTTGCTTTTACCTTTAGGACGACTTCCTATGACTCCCGATTTCCAACCCCTCAACCAACCCCATTAAGACCATTTGTAGGCATTGCGGGAGTAAACTGATAAATTAGAAATAGAAAGCCACCTAGTCCGCTCAACTGCTCCTGTGGATATCCTCCTCAGTTTTATCGCTTTAGGCAGATAGACTTTGTTGGTTTCTTCGGATTGCCCTGGTTCATATTTGCGAGTAAGAGTTGGGTACTTCTGCGTTACAGAGGAATCCATGCGTAAAATCACAGAGCTTTTCAGAAAGACTAGTTAGTGCGGTTTATTTTTTCGTCTGCACATTATTGTCAGTCAGTATTGATGGTTTCTAAAAGTCTGCCTTCAGAAGTGGTGGACTCATGAAATTGCGAGTCAATTTGACCTTCCTGAGTATTGAAGAAGAGAAGATCGATTGAACTCTAAACAGCAGTGTACAGTATTGCACCAATCACATCACCATGACAATGATGAATAGAAATGACAGTGGTTAGGAAATAATCAGTGAGTGATCAAAGAAGGTATCGTCGCTTGAAACCTGCTCTAATCGATGACGATGAGAAGTGTTCGAAAAAAAAGTCAAGGCTCAGGTGTATGATATCGACCTGCTTCTATAAAGTGTACATGCCCGATATTTGGGAGTTGATTGTAGAGCAGACATATCTAAGGTTATGGGACTTATGATGAATAGAAAATGACGGTCTCACTCTCACAAGACGGGCGACAATAACGCGCACTACGAGTTGGAAATGCAATCATTTCCAAGATGTTGGTAATCTAGCTAAGAAGTACAAATTACTACAGACATAAGCGTTCTTTTTACCAGAAATACTTATGGAAATCTCCATGACTATATGACATCTTTCGGGGCAATAATGAAGTTATACTAATAGGATAACTATTCGAATGTTGGGAGTACTCTTTTCCTCTCTGGCACTGTGCACTATGAAGGCCCTTCCAGAAACGAAGCTCAGTGCAGAAAATTTTAATTTTCCAGCTATCGATGGCTACTAATGGTCTGGTGAAAGTAAAGGAAGTAATAGCTGTTTACTGGGGGCGCCGTGGCCGAGTAGTTGTGATGTTCGTCGCGACACGCGTGGAGCCGCCCCAACTGTCTTTGGCAGTCAACAAAAACACCCTATGAAACGCCACAGCCAGGCCATCCTCGAGAATTCAAGGACACTCACTCAACCAGTATTCTACACCGTTTAAGAAGAAGACGAAAAACGTATTAAATGCTAGAAGTGCTAGGATCCACACAGCAAATAAGACAGTGTGATGACGGATCAAATAAATCAGTGTGAAAAGTAAGTAAACAGCTATTAATTGAGTAGTCAAAAGTCCAGATTCAAAGCGACATATGCAAGTCGCCGACCGGTGCAGGTGTATGGGACAGGTAATTTCTTGATTGATATCAATTGTCTAAGTTGTTAATTGTTGAATGTTTCGAGTAGAATATGTACGACATTACTGAAAACTCTGTGAAAATTGAGTTAAGTTTTTGCGCTCTCTCCAAAGAAGTACTCGACAAAATGATGTGTGCGTTATTTTAGCATACAGCGCTTCATACTAAGCTTTCTCCACCGTGTATGTACCTTTCGAATTCACACGATGTCGAAAAAGCATTTTGAATTACAATCTCACAATATCTTCGAAAGAAATGTGAGGAAAGTTTTGCAAATACGTTTGTTAGCTGGAGAACATGGTATTCATGTAAAAGTTTAGGAGCTTTAGAATAACTGGGCATTTATTTCACTGTAAATACACTTTTAGAGATTCCATCAATATAACTCTACTTTCCGTAGCGGCAAAGTTTCTCCAGACTGAAGATATCACTATATAACTACCACTAAAACCCACTACAACGTTTGAACACCGATCTAACTTTAAGAGCAGAACGTTATCTTCTCATCGAGAAGGAAGCATACAGTAGATGTCACTCTACAAGTCAAGCTTCGTATCAAAATCTACCCGTCTTCGAGGTATAAAACAACTGCAATGATGCAATCAATATAAAGGGAAAATTTATGCATTAACAACTTAAAAACCGACTTTCCTTGACTTCTGCTCGCCAATCAAGCATATTCCGTGTTGATCAAAGCTGTTGTACAAAGATGTTAAAAATTGATCTACTCCACTGTCGACACGTTACGTGTTCGTCAGATCCGACAAAGCCTAGAAACCTGTAGGGTTATCGACTGGATGAATCGGCTCTGAAGTAACCAAAGTGTTGAAACACTAGCCAAGTAGATCTAATTCTGTCAAATTCGTGATATAGCTTTAATTAACAAGAAATATGTGCAATGACAAACTGAAATGAGTTCATTTTTGCAAAGTTGTTATTTTATCATAAAAACGTGCGAAAATTTGTGACACATGGCCGTTCTTCTTGCTAAAAATGCCTTCATAAAAGTTTTTTTCCGTGTTATTCTACTTTTCGTAGGCGTTGAAGTGCCTCTAACACATAAACTATACCTTTAAGTACCCATGATCCCTATAAGAAATCTGAGCAACGGGGTGAAACCTTGGGTTTAATACGTAATTTTCTCTCACTCTCGGAATGGTTAGTGCGACATATCAAGAAGCAAGGTGATAAGAGAGGAGCTGACTTGATTTTCTTTCACGACTTCTGTAATCAACCAGCAAGGACCTAGATAACGCCATAGCTAGGCTGCCACCGCGATTTCAAGTACAGTCGTCGAGTTCATCATTTCAGGACATTATAAAGAAGATGGAAATCTAAAACAGAAGTTGCAGCAGCAGGTGCAATTTTTGTGGGAAAAATTAACTGAATAGTTAGTAAAGCGTCTTATTAGAAACTTGACGAGAAGCAAGGTCCTTGTTCGATCCAAACTCCAACATTCTCTTTGCAGTCACCTGAAGACGTCTTGGCCATTTTTAAGAGAATAAGATATAACCCGGTAGATATTCTTAAACAATTGCGATGATTAGACCCTTAAAAGGTAGCCGAAGCAACGCATAGAATGTCAAAGACATTACATCTTTATTTCGAGTGTTTCATTGAGACCACGCTCAAATTTCAATATATCTCATAATTATTATTTGAGCCAACATGTATCGGGCTGCACAGGAGCCCATTACCAGACCACATGACATTGTTCCGATTGTTCCGAGCCGATGCTCCACAGTCGCTCGCCCTCGCTCTGTGTTCTCTCTAGTTGTCGTTCGAATTGGATTTTACTTAGAGTAAACACCGTCCAGATGATAAATTCCTTCAGTGGTGCTACTTTGTACGTTATCCATGATAATGATGTCGACTGATAATACTACCTTAACACTTAAATACCCTTACAGATACTTTCTTTGCGATTTTTCATCTTTTTGTGACCATGGAATGCCTCGAACATATAAACTCTATCAATAAGTTTTAATGCCGCTGTGAAACACAAGCAACGAGCTAACCACTTTGAGTGCGAACGTTAATCATATTTTCGCTCTTACAGCACTGCATTCAAACCTTCCCATAAAAAACAATTTTGGCGTCAAAGCTTTCAGAATGTAAAATGCTAAATGGCGCTCGGAGAAAAAGCATCCACAAACTTTAGCCAGTCAAGCAAAGCAGAATGAGTGTGGAGCATGATATTATATTTTCTATCACAATTCAATGAAAGAGGCTTTCTAGAAACCAAATCCATTATTAAAATAGCTGAAAATTGAGCTTTTGAGTAGTTGCTAGAAGTTTAGCAAAAAATTTCTTTCAGCGAAAAAGGTCTCTGGAAACTTGTCTATGCAAATGGATACACACGCCCCAGATGTGTCAAAAGTATATTCTAAGTAAAAAGTTTAAAACATCAATGAAATGTAAGATTGGAGTCGCAAGTATGTTGTTTTATCAAATATGTACCTCTTACAATGATGAAAATTGTCTACTTTTTACAACTATACCAACTTTTTATGTGACTCTTCATCACATATGGTATGCGAATGCTATGCAAAGTACTTCTTGCATTCGATTCATTCTCTCTCATTCACAGTCCGCAAAGGTCTTCGAACATTTGGCGACTTGTTTCGGCTCCAGTTCGAGGAATTCCAATTCGTTATGAATGTCGTAGAATGCTGGTCGAGACAGTTCTCTTTGCAATCTTGAAGATAGCGCCAAGCTAAGATGGTCCATATGGAGATGTGGGGTAGGAAGTCAAACAATGCGTTCTTGTAGCGCGAATGACAGCATACAGCATTATGTTTGAGAGCAAGTAAAAAAGACGAAAAATATGATAATCTTGATAAGTTGTAGTGTCCTAATGCGATACCGCTCATTCATCATGCTCTGATGTATAGCTATCATGGCATCGACTTATCGCCGTTACGTTCTGCAATATCTAGCCATCTTCAAAAAAAAGCTACTGCGTGGATTCACTTTAAGTGTGCCTTCTTTTTTCGTATTGTAGTTACAATTCTAGTGATCTTTCACAGTTATTCTCCAGTATTTGAGCCTTCGTTTCTCTTACTGTGTGCATAGCATAATGGCGCACTGATTGCTACATACCTTACGTGCAACATGGCCGCCACCTTTCTTGCTGCCGGCATACCATGACTGGAAAATTTTGTACATTCCTTGTACGTTAATAACTGGAATCAAATATAAGAGGAACTAACTAAGCTTAAATCACCTAACTAGCCATGATAAGTGATACTTTTGAATATTCTCTGTGTACACAACGTCATCATGCAATTTTTAATTAGATAAGGTTTCAATGTCTTCATCGTCACCAGAGCCGATTGTAATCGATGGTCCGCGCTACTTCGTTCTAGCAGGGTGTGTCTACGTAGTTGTTCTGAGACGGATTTTTGAATGATGATATCGACCACACATTGTTGTTTGCATGATTTCCTTTCAAGAAAACCTTAACTGAATTTTTTTTACAAATAGGTGCCTAAAACACAAATGGCACGAAAATCCTTGCTTCTACCAAGTAAACCTGCCTCAGAACGCCTTCAATTCTCATTTCCTTTGGCAAACATTTTCCAGCTCCTTTAATGCTATTTCGCAATGGTTGCAACACGATTGGTACAGTTGAAGACTAGTCCCAAGGTTTCCGTCAACCTTCAACAAAAAGATTTGTTGGATGTGTGAATTTGCTGAAACATCAGTCTACCATTTAACACGGTACACTTCATGAATTGCGAAATCAGTATGAGTTTATAAATTAATGACGTTATTTCGACAATTCGCTTCATTCTAATCACATATAAAGAATTATAAGGAATATTATGGTGAGTATGAGTCGCTAACATTCAAAGTTTCTAGGGATTTCAGGTGCATAAAGATGGTCCTGAAGCACCATTACTATTTTCTAAAATTCACTGCAAACATTTAGCCTTTGAGTGTTTGCCTGCTGGAGTTCGGAATCTGTGTAGCTTTGATAACAGAGAAACAATGAAAACTTTTCAAACGAGAAAAGATGATGCACCCACTTTAGGACGTTTGTGATAGATTAACATCAGTGACCAACTTCACATGAACAAATATCTGACAGTATCAGAAGATTGTTACTGATAAAACTGATTTCGATCTAAAAGCCCTTGAGAAAGCAACGTTTCTACTAATTCATAACCCTGTAAACATTGCGCGCGTCTTCGTCCCACTCTCCTTCAACTTGGCGAGTCTTTCACAGATAACTTTCTGCATAATCGCTTTGATCATCCCAAAGCTATTGATGGTTTGATGTCGTTTCAGAAGCAGTCACTGGTCAGCGACGTGATGTAGGAGGACACTATTCACTAGAGCTGATACAAGCAACGTAAAGCGATTGTCCACTGCTGAGAGTCTGCTTTGTAATAAATTTTACTTTTCGAATCAGCTGTGTCAGCTTTTTTAAGGTGCTCCCCTTGCAAGCACTTACTGGCATATTAACAAATTTTCCTCAGTGGCAGCAGTGGTTCACATCTTTCCCACAATGGTTTCCAAAATAGCAAATTTTGTCGATGAATCGAATGAAAGCGCACGTATTGAATCCGTTCGGATGTTCGTTATCTATACGTTCAGTGAATTAACAGAAATTCCCTCAACGTTTTGCCATATGATGCATCGCTCCATGATTTCTGAAACTGTAAAATTATCTGTTACGGTACGTGACGACGATATTACGCGATATCCAAGTGATCAGTCAGTGTTGTTCGCTTATCAGAGATCGTATAAATTTCGTCATAGTATAGAAATTTTTCCATTTTGTAAATGAAAAAGAACAACTGTTTTTTTATACCCGCCACTTTATATAAAATTCATTGTGTGATAAACGAAATACTCCGAGCGATCTCATATACAGTGTTTCTAGAAGAATCTCACGGCTATAGCTATTCGGCATTAGGTTTGTCCTTATCTCAACCATTCCTCAACAGAGAGACCCACGAAATCATTCGTTCCCTCCCTGACCACATGAAAAATGGGCACTTGTAGTGTTGCAAAAAGAACAGCGCCACAATAAATGTGTGGTCATTGGTCCGACCGCATTACACCAAATGTGAAGAAGGCCCTTTCTCCACATTTTCACACTTCGAATTTGACAGGATCTTGTAGAGAAGATAATTTTGACTTCAGTGACACTTGACCGGCCAGAAAAAGCGTTAAAGAGAGTGAGGTACATGACACTTCTTCAAAAGATCGAACACCGAGCAATTCACTCGTTTGTTGAACACACTATGTTTTTCCCACCACAATTCAAATCGGCAACGGTGAAGATCTTGGTGATACTATAAAAATTATATTGCAGATTGTTCGTCCATGTGTATTGCCAGAAATCACCCTGTGTCTATCGCATCATCATGACTAAAAGGTGTTCCATAATTCCGAACTACGATGTAAAATGGAGTTTAATTCACCTGCAAGGTGGTTCAAGCCATTAACTTTGCCAGTTTCGTTTGGAGCATTCAACTAGATTGATGGCAATGATCAGTGCTGATCTGGAAAGAAATCCAAAGGTGAATGTCAGAAAGCCACCCGTCTATTTCTACGAGCGGGCCGGTGACCACTTGCAGTGAAAACCTGGGACTGCGGGGTGGATTTTCAACTGACAGAGTACCACAGGAACTTGAATGCAGATTATTCACCTAAATCATCTCTCGCCACGTTGATCGTCGAATGACTCAATCTAATACCAACAAAAAATTCATTCAACTATCTCCGTTCTGAGCACACACGTTTCTGCGTGTTTGGAACTCCGCGAGTATTTTCGTTTTGAGGTCGTCTGAGGATCTTTTCGTCGCGCAAAGCTTACTTGACGGAATTTTTATAGTCAATAAATGGCCTACCAAACATAGATCACATACCAAGGATGGTCCTTGAAAGGGCCATCACAGCGCACTGTACCACTGAGCGGCGCAAAAATATTGCTTCTGAAATGTTTTCATTCGTTCAAGCTTAATGTTATTTACAAAAAACTATCACACTACTTATTTTGATCCTTCTAGCACTCCTATTTTAATGATAAACACATTCTTCAGATCGATGAAGGAACGTAGCTCAAGGAAGATTTCTTCATTGTCGATTCAATCCGAGCCACTTTTGTCAATTCAGCAAGTGATGATATCAAGAGTGCATTGTGTTTATTTTGAGCAGGAGACGTAGCACACATTTCTAGAGAATAATTCGCTTCTCTTGATAGTTTAGGTGAAGGTAATAATCCAACTATCTTATGACACTAAAGTGAAAAACTTGTATTCTCAGTGTTTCCTCTCGATTACTTCCAAATATTTGGTAAAAATAGCAAGTTTCTAAAGTTTTTGGGAGTTTCATGGGATCTATAGTAAGGTAAAAGGAGCAGATTTCGATGATTCTAAACTGACTCCAATAGAGCCGAAATATGCGAAAGGACAAAGATGCGATTTATTTGGCGAAAGCATAGATGGGAGTTCCTTCTTAAAAAATGTAGCCGACGGAAAGCAGCAAATGCCTTTCTTTATTCGACCTGACTTTCTATACAGGGCTTGAGCATCATTTTGACAAGTTTTCGACCCTTTCCTCACGGCAGCATGATCGATATCACACGCAGAGTCCAAACGATAAAATTAGACCCCAAAAAATTGAAAAGAATCTAGATAAGATCTCTATCAAGCTGCCATTCATATCAAAGGAAATTGAAGCGCGGCTGAAAGGTGCTGAAAAGCTGTGGTCTTATTTTGTGGTAGTTCTTAAACTCATACCTCCCACCTTACACCGTCAGCTGGTCCACAGGTGCCTTTATGATTGATTGTGTGTCTCAGAAAACTGTAGAACTACTCCAACAGAAGGAAGGGGGATTGTTTAAGTTCGGCGTAATATCAATATGTAGAGTACGCGGAATAAACACATTAAGCAAAAGCGGTGAACCAATTTTTTATCCGCACAAGAAAACTCTGAATAGTAAATGAAAAAATCAAGCAATTACACGTCCAAGCGTACAGAGGGTACAAGGTCACAACGGCAATATTTCGAAGAGCTTGTCACTATCCTGGCGTAGGAATAAGAAACAGCAGTCCACAAAACTCTTTAATTATCTTGGATAAGAGATAAAAATTTAAAAAAAAGAAGCGGGAAGACGGAAGCGTCATTATCATGCAAGACGGTGTGCCTCTCATTTGTTTGATCATTCGACCCCCAGCGTTTGCAGCATCTAGAGCAAATAACTTAATCGATATTCTGCCGTCTTTGTTAAGCCACTATTTCTTATGAACGCAATGAGGGTTTTCGTGAAAAGCTGCTTCATTGTACTTTAGTGCTGTAAGTGATGCTCTGCGCAGTGTTGATTCTCTCCCCTAAACACTCTCCAGCAGTTAGTAGTGAGCGTTGTAAAGGAGCGTTTAGCCTGGCAATTCTCGATATTGCAACATGAGTTCAAGGAGTATTCTACGACTTTCTTAAGGAAGGAGAACCCTCATACAGGCGATGAAGGCAAGGAGAAGAATTGAATCTAGCAATACTGGAACCCGCACATTGAAGAAGAAACTGCTATACAGGTCATATGAAATAATCAAATATAATTTGAAGTTCTAATAACAGCCAACTAGTGTTTATATGATCAGAGTGACGCTAGTCATCTAAAGCCCTTGAGTGCTTCTAATACTCTACGATTATCATGAACCTCCTAGAATGACTGTTCCACGGACCCAACGGAAAAATTCGAAGAGTGTTCAACATTAATCACAGAATAAGCATTACCACCAAAATATAAGTCTTGACAAGAGTTTTTGAACTCCAAATATAAGAATTCACTAATTCGAAAAGTACCCTTTTGCCTTACTGCAACGTGTATGCAAATTTGAATATTTCCATCAACTGAGAAAGTTTGTCAGAGTGCGGGATATATCGTTGCGAAGTTGTATGAAGTAAAAAGATAGAATCTTTTTATGCCGACTGTTTGATACAAATCTCGTTAAAACATTCATATATATACTCTTTGAAAATTTATTCAGTCATCTTCGAGGTTTGGTCAAATTATCCGAAGCAAGAGTTTGACAGAGATGTGTCCTTCGGCGATTTCGCCATCACCAGTGCCATTTCTCCGCCAATCGCCTCCCATAATAGGGAACGACTGCCGAAGAATAATAAACTGTAGTCTAGTGCATTATCATTGACCACTCGGTTCACATTCGATGCCTTTCGGCTGGTATGAGCAATACAACACCTTCCTATATCTATCGTTTATTAGAAACTTCATGAAAGTATTCTCAAAGAGTATACATGAACGTTTTGATGAGATTTGAAAGAGATTTGACGAGGTCGATACAAGAAGGTACTATGTTGTTCATATCAGCCGCAAGCCATCGACTGTAAAACAGCTGCTCAGTGGTAAATCACTTGACTACAATTTGTCACTCTTTGGTGCTCGTTCACTGTAATAGAGGAGAGTGGCGGAGAAAATGGCACTGATAATGACGAAGTTGCCGCAACATCTCGAAAAAATTGGCTAAAGACATTCTCAATGAGCATATATGAATCTAAATAGAGTCATTTTCAGTAACGCGGATCCATTGACATTGATGTGCATCGTAACGAATGTGCCTAAAGTCAGAAAATCTTTCATGAATCCGATACTACAGTCACGAAAAGAAAACCACTGTCAAACGTTTTCCCTTTCAACTCAGCTATTTCGCAAATTATGGCTTTGATTCACAAAACCTAAGGTCATGGAAATGTTGAGTAGGAAAGAACCGTTTTCCATGCTTACATCGGCAAAACGGGAAAAAAAAGCTAGTGAATCAGAAAGCGTGTAGCTTGTTGTTTGTCAATGAGATTTCAATGGAAGAGACGAGAACTGCGAGTGTTAGGGTAATGTTGAAGATTGAGACAGTGAGCTTGGATAAGTGCAAACTATGTACCTCCTCTTTCAATAACTTTCATAACTGTTCTTTCATGAAATTCATATTCCCAGAGTTCCACGAGATCCAGAATATTCTAAGGGTGCTTGCTTAGGTGATCGCACTGCCAATATGCCGCCTGAATATTGTTGCTCAATGTTCATCCTATAATGTTCCCCTTTTGATGGTGACGTCTGCGAAATTGTCGCATGATACTCTTGCCCATATTGAGTAGAATTTCCTCTGGCAACAATGTGAGTTGATGCGTTGAATATTTCGTATTCGTGCAAATCTCGGAGTTCTCAGTTAAAAATATACTCATTTAACAATATAAAACCTTGGTGTCCAGACCACGCTTATCCGCTTACGGCATTAAAAAGTGAAACGATCAGTTAGTACAATCAAGAGTATGAATGTTATCGCCACTGCTAAAATATCATATGTCTTCGAACTTCATGGCATGTTTAGAACTCTTCAAAATTTCAGCCGCTCAAGCGCTGTGAATCCGATAAACGCGATTGTTGTCCTGAAGGGTACTGAAACTACAAAGAATGGCTGGTACTGTAAATTTTTGAGTTAGCTTATGACAATGTTGATCTAACAAGTTTGTTCAGAATGCAGAGTATTATCACAGTCCTTCCTGCTCTTTTATGAAGCTTTCATCCAGAAAATTTTGGGCATAAGAAAAGTGGCCCCGCATTTCTCGGAGAGTCCTACCGTCCCAAGCAAGGTAAATATGGATTTCCATGAACAAGATTTTCCTCGGCTTATTCGTGATCGGATTGGTTTTCTAATTTCGCCGAACTCGTTCGACTTATTAAGAGCGCATATGGCGCAGTAGTTAGGGGTACTGTGCGTCGTACACAAGATCGATAGTTCAGTCTCGCGTTTATGATACACCAAGGCATCCATCCCTCCGGGATCGTTAACTTGGTACCACACTGGTCTAAGACTTGTCTAGGAGAATGAGCACCACTCACTCCATTTAAAGGGAGGCCACCGCAAGTGATTGTAAAGGCCAGATATTCATTCAAACACTTCAGATAAAGTCAAAAAATGAACAGAAATGCATGGAGCATCTATCAGGAATCGATCAACGCCAAAAGCTTTATCCTTCATCCTTATCCTCTAGGTTTGTCAATCAGAATTGAGAGTCGAGATGACAAAACCAGGATATTTGTCACTGTGTACGTAGCGTACTCCCCTATAGCACTCGAGCGATTTTACCGCCAAAACTATCTTCTCGTTCCAGTGCAAAATAATGCAGAAGTTAGCTTTCCTTCTACTGTAATATTACGGAAGTAATCGATGATGTTTAGATTTCACGCGTACTGTACTCAAGCACATCACTGCAAGTTTACATGAAAATTTCAGAACAAAGATTGTCATCGAAGATAAATTGCATATGAAATACATTCATAGAAGAACTATACGACAGCAATGATACATGGGTATAATCACATTAGCTATGAAAGCGTGCTAAAGCTTTGAAGATTAGATAAGCTCAGTGATCGATTTCATAGTGTCTTACAAATTTTCGTTCCATTTTTATGAAAGCAACATGTCAACCAATCATCAATAAGCACCATGACATGAAGGAAACGACGACTGTACCATAATGATATGGAAACGGAGTAATACTCTTCACAACAAAATAAACAATTTTCTGCTACAACATCATAAAAATATGCTGTATTTGAAATAATACACTATTAACACGACTACATAGAAAACAAAAGTAAAAAGCCGGTGAATACACCAAGAAAAGAAGAGAAATATATTTACGAGTAATAATGAATTTCCGTAACTATCAAAATTTGTTATAGCTTGTGACATTCTTCAGTGTTGAGCTCCCTAGCAAAAAATATGGCATTCTCATTTCCATTAAATCTCATGTGAATCATACTAAGTATAATTGAATACTGACTAAAACAAGATGTCCATCCCAAAATTTGCAGCAGCACTTATCTGTGTGATGGTTTGGTTATCAGAGTGATGTATAGACATAGTTCTACAAGGTAAATACCTCAGTGCCTTCAAATAACGCCTTGTAGGAAGCGTAGATTAGAGTCCCTTGAGTGTTCTTACCAAGCTCAAGGGCATTCAGATCTTCTTGCCTCTTTGTCCTTATATTTCTTTCAATTGAATCTGTCTAATTCTCCTGTTTAAAAACCAAGCAGAAACTATGACATTCAGTCAAACAACTGACGACCACGGCAATCTTCAGTGATTATGTTTTTTCCCTACTTTCTCAAACATGTCCATAACAGACAGATTAATAATCCGGAAACCGATTGAATTTTTCAAAAAGTTGCTTTACCGATATATTTCGTAGCTGAATCACGTTGAATCAAGTTCTCAACGTATACAAAGTCTACTGTGGGCAAACAGACTTCATCCATCTTGATGATGTACATGCTGAATCCATTCGCTCCGAGCTAAGCCGTTGAAGTCACATCTTCTCCATGTATACACAAAAATGACTGAATTCCAAAGTGAGTAATAAATTGTCTAAGAAAGCAGCAGTAGCGGAAGTGCCATTTTCGACGAATATATTGGCAAATATGGTAATTGCCGTAAATCTATTACTGATTCGGTCATTCATTCAAAAACCTTGGTTTGCTTGCTGAACTGTGTCGACACGAAATTCTCAACCACGGACTATACGTTCCGACTGATTCCCTTACAGAATCCCTGGCAAGAAGATCCTGCTACTCACAGAAATCCTCAGCCTGTGAATTACTATTCTACTGTTCCTTCAGTTACCTCAGACGCTTACTTACTTAATTTTGAGAACGCTTCCATTCAGTTGAATCTGAACTGCTCACATTTAATGGTAACGTGCTCAATTATCCGCATGTCTCTCCGCGGTTTGCAACTCCTGTTGATGGTTGAGAGCAGCAGAACAATAGTTTGAAATTTTCTCTACTATAATCTTGTTTTCGTGGAAAAGCTCTTCAGTCTACTCAAAGACTCCATATCATTTCGGTTGTTTGCAACGCTTCGCGCTCCGCGGAATCAATATCTTTCTCAAACAAAAGCTCGCATATCTTCGTTAATGACTGCTCTCTCAACTATTCTGTATATTGAGCATTATCAGAAAATCAACACCGTTTCACTTCACCACCGTCCATGACTTTCTCGACCTTTACAAACATCTCAAGATACTTTGAAATAGTCTTCACTCTCCAACGGTTTCGTAATTGCTTTACTAATAATGTTACTTCTTTTCTACTGATGTCCATTTATCCTCAACTTTTCCACCCACTTCGCTGAGCAAAAGATCTATTAGGTTTTTTTTCTTTGGGAGAGTTTCTCCAACTATACGGATTGTGATGTAGTCTGCTACATGCCTCAGTGTTGATCAATCTTCGTATCAGAGGCTTTTCGGAGGTTATATTGAGTTGTTTAGGCCACATAGGACTTCTTTAGATAATTCTGTACTGAACTCCTTGTCTTGGATTATCGTTTATCTTTATAATAACAAAACAACAATATGAGCGGGCGATACAGGGAAATTACAATTAGACGACAGAACAATGGGTAAGATAATACCAAATGGAATGAGAGCAAGTCGAAGTGAAGCCTAAGCATAAACTGCGGCCATGGTCAGAGGAGAATAAAGTTGAAGCTAAGGTTGGAACTCCAGAATAGGATAAGAGAGTAGACAATTGAGAACAACGTCACTTGCAAAGGTCAAAGCACCAAAACAAGCTGGATCATGCGACTAACACAAAGAGAGGTCATCCAAGTTACGCCAGTCACTAGTGTTCGCACTTACTGTAAACATAGACTTACGAGTTTAGGATATACGGATTGATATCAACGGGCTATATAGGGAAATTACAAATAGATGACAGAACAATGGGTAAGATAATAGTGTAACAATATAAATCAATGACTAACACTTGATAAAAGGTAGAGAACATTCGTTATATTATGGAGAACGCTGTCAACAATCTTTATACCTCTTTTTCCTCTCATTCTTCCAAACGAATCTTTCCACATAAACTTGGTTTTACGTCCAAGCGCAAGCAATCACAGTTAATCATCAACGATAAATACAAGAAAAAAGTACTTATAATAATTCAACGTTTCCCTCAGACAGATTTGCTGGTTCAGCGAAAGACCTGTTAAGCGAGGCCCATCCTAGAAACGCTTCTTCAATAAGGCGCTCCTGAAATTTATTTCCACACAAAATGGAAGCAAGAATTCACAATAAAGTACGTCTAGCTCACGAGGCAATATGGGAGCTTTCACAATACAACTTTATTTTCACAGACTTTCCTTACTGAATTTCATAATCATGCCTTTTCTTGAGTCCAATGCGGAAGATTCCGGGAAACCTTACTGTTATTAATCCGTCTTCACAGTGCTTATTTTTTCACTGTGCAGATCCCAGTACTTGTAAAAATCAGCTTGTTTTTCGTTTTCCTCTTGAATGCCACTGAACATTGGTTCGAGCACGCCTCCTTGCAATATCGAGGGCTACCTCGCTGAGGTGATCCATACCCGTAAGTTCTTGACTGCTGGAAAGTGTTGAGGCGTGGAGTTTACCCCGCACGTGCCCCGACAAACATAACAACCATTCAGCCACGGCGACCTCGCATTGGGTACAAGTCACTTGCAAACCGACCGGGGCCACAAAAGAAATTAAATGGGACAACTAGCAATGCAGTTATACCCGCTCAACATTTCGGAAGAGTATAGATAGGTCTGGTTGACCTACATGGTATCTATTAATTCGTTCAATATCACATATGCTTGCATCTGTGATTTGAATATAAAAACAGTTCAATGAGAACCCTATGCTGCACTAGAAATTTACCTTGAACGACGTAACCACTAGGTCATTTGTCGCTAACAGTGTGGGTTTCGCTCTTTCTTCGATGTATCTGGTAACTTTTTTCTCTGCTTCGCGGCGATCACGTACAATGGCAATTTTCCTGTGCTTTATAAATAATGAAATTCAAGTATCTGACATGGTAGGTTTATGCAACCAACTGATCCATAAATAAGGAGATACCTTGTCACTTTAAGACCGGGAAGGCGAAACAGTACAGTGAGCACATCTATTTTTCGGAAATGCGCTTGCCTTACCAGATCTGTAACGTGCCATTGAGAAAGAAGCAATGTGTCTGCCAGGCCACCAGATATCAATCCTACCATCTATTTTCTAAGAAAAACCCTCCCAGCGATCCTTCTTCACTTTTGAACTGATTGGCTGAGTCAGTTTACCGCGTCAGTACCTGCCACAAACAGCTGCGCCCTGTTCCGACAGCGGTCGTTCTACACCACTCTCTATTCCTAGAAGTCCAGACATAGTGTAACATAAAATTGAATGTACTCAAAAGAATCGTTATGCATACTGAAAAGAAAAGAGTGGAGAAAGGACAAAAGTTCGCAGTTTTCGGTGCTTTAACGCAGACGTTGTCAGCCTAAGTAAATCAGAAAGGCTATTCTCATATGAACTACATGTGAATATTCGTTAGCCTCAGAGGTATAAGTAGAGTAGCTGAGCAGTGGCACGGTCTCAAGCTACGCGCGCATTATTGGCCGGCATTTCCAAAGCAACACCATTCAGAAATCATTAGCTAACCAAGATTTTAAGATTTCGAAAGAAAAAAGTGAGAGCGCACTTACTAAAATCAACTAGAAATGTTCCGTATCCACGCCTATGGTAGCATGGGAAAACGCAGGAGATTATTAGATTATTAGAAGTGAACTACTCCTGCTGAAGTAAAAATGATGGAACCATCTTTCACAGACAAACTAACTACGTCAAAAAGTTATTCACCCCACTGAACTAAGTACCGGTCGATAGCCACCATCGCGAAATGTGGTGAGCACATAAAACATGAACGTTCAACTTCGACGAAAGGCACTTTGAACAAATTGTTATCGTCGTGCTTCATCTGATATTGACTCTAGTTTGCCAACCTTATTACCTATCCATAACAAGGCTGGTTGGCTCAGATTCATGCAGCACTGCTAAAAGAAGGATATCCACATAAAAATCAATCGTTAGAACTGATTTTAAGAAAGGCCGTCCGCATTTGTGCGATTAAAAATAGCAACCAAACAATGATCATCGAAGTATGTAAAGTGGTACGCGAAGATCTGATTTTAGACAGAAGTCGAACTAGTGTTTCATTGTAACCGAGGCTCGCACTTTGCCTACACCGCAAAGACACCGCTTTGCGGCCACTCTCTTGCGCCATATCCAGTCTTAGCCATCTAAATCAACCCTTAATGGTCTTCATTGGGCAAGCACATATTGGCATTGAAGTTAAGGAGGCACTATTTCAAATAAATAAACCTATTTCGATTCATTTCTTCACAGCTTTTTCTGACAGAGGTTCGGTCAGTCACGAGGTTTGTACCACACTTCACTTCTACCCAAACTCTTGAATTTTGGATGGTGCTAACTACAACTGGATATATGGAAGAATGATTGTTAGTGAGGCGGTGGCCTCGGTAGTGTAAGAGTAACATGCGCCCTCGGTATGGGTAAAACGCGGATTCAATTCGTCTGAGGTTGCGTTTCCTGCATATCACTCTATACCCATGGATGATCATTATAGAATCATGGCAATGCTAAAAAAGGAGTAAAATAATCAAATAGATTCTAGGATTATTGAAAAGGAAGCATACCTTTTCTGTCTCCCATCCACTTCAAATACAGAAATATTGTTCTGCTTATCGGAATACACCTTCTTAACAGGTGAAGCAGAACTACACGGGCATTCCCTCTATGAATACAAGATAACATTTTTCCATAAGCCGAAATAATATAAGAAAATATATTTCGCTTTTTCTTTACTTCCTATTCTTTAATTTGGCAGTAGTGTATGATGTGGAACAACAGTGGCAAGATTTGAAAGACTTCAACCATCACTGCGGCTTTTTTTGGAGATAGATACAAAAAACACGGCTGAGAAAAGGCAGAGCGAAGAACAATGGTGTGGTGTCAGCGAGCGCTGCACCGGAAAGGCATAGTGATGGCTCGAGTTTGTGGCATCAAAAACATCAAGCTTCAAGTTTCGCTCGCATATCAGCGCCGTTGTGGTCACGATTCACGTCGTGCCATGTTAGGATAAAGTATCATTTCCTTAGGCTATCCATATAACATCGGAGTTTTCCATTTTTAGACAGATATAAAAAATCTGAGGATTACTCAAGATGAAATGTTCATCATATTCTAAGCTTAAGGAGCTTTCGTAAGAGCTAAACTGTTGCATTAAGCGGATTCATCGCAATATTTCATGTTAGCCAAGCATTTAGGGAATTTTAGGGAACTATAAATGAATTTCCTAGCGGAATTATAAATTAGTAGAAAATTTGGGACTGAATGAAATAACAATGAAATATTAACCACGTGAGTCGTATGTTGTGCCTCATTGTCGGTGTAGTTGAAGCATCCACCATAAACGAAGAGTGCTTCCATTCTGCTGAAGGGAGGCAGGTATTCCCCTCTAAAAGGACACTAGTAGTAAAGCATAATTAAATTGAAAATAATGATGCTGCTTACAATAACCGCAGCTTTATTGAATATTGAAATATTGCAAAAGGAAGAGATAATGTATTCACAGTTACAGATCAGGTTCTGATTCACGTACGATAGCGATTACATCGGCACAGTGAAACTCATGAAAGATAGGACAAATGTAGTGCATCCAAAGAAAAAAAACAGACAATCCACGTACCAGTACTAGGCTTCAACTTTCTCCTCGCCGCCCAATTTGACTCACTCAATTTTAGTATTTTCTGCATGCCCATTTTAATTTATCCTCTGAAAACGGCTTAATTACGACGCAAAATGTACGATGAAATGTAATGGTTCTCGTGATGAATTTTTCAGTCTCTCATATCAACCTGCCAACAAGAATGATTCAGTAATGCGATAACAACATAAGAAAGTTGATACATCAGTATTCGTTGTGCTGCTAAGTAGCGATTCCATGTGCTTTAATGGAAATGTACCTCTTAGTAGCACAAAGTGATTTAGCAAGGAACTTAGTAATGATGTAACCAAGGTAAAATAGCTAAGTCAAACTATCTTTACAACTTTAGTAGTTAGACAAGATTTACAAGAGTGCCCTTTGCACTTTGTCCACTATAGTTACAACGGATTAAGAAGGTTTCAAGTTTTTTTTTCGTTTATGAAACCCAATAGCGTATTTCGACCTGTCAGCGATTCTATGTTACATGCTTACCATCTCACAATCTCGTGACGAATATGCACGGTGAGAGACAATACGTAACACATTGAAAAGGTTGATCAGAACTTTTGCATGAGAGCGTTATCAAAAGGGCTTTTTCAGTATGTAGCGTAGTAGCGGAGATAGGCTTTCGAGTGGTTCCAATATTCTTATGATAGGATTTTGCTTAGCGATGAAGGTCATTTCTTCATTTTTCTCTCATTAACATTATTGAACCCAAATTCCTTACTTTGATTGCTCATAGCACAGCGAAATTTTTGTAAATATAGATGTAAGAATAGTGAGTGATATGCAAATTAATCGACCACAGCAAGACTTGTTTTCACTTGCACCTGGGGAAACATGCTACCAATACACTAACGGTACCACCGCACTGGCAACACTCTTTTTTCGATATCCTATAGCAACAGTCAGCAACAATCCTCTGGTGAGTTTTGGTCAGCTTGGCAATGAAGCCAGTGAGGCTAACACGAATTTGAATATTCAACTTATTTGCCCTACTTGGATCATATTGAACTTTATGTGCTCGATACATAAAGAAATAAGTTTTGAAAAAGATTGTTCCTTTCTAAAAATTGAAATATTTTCTAAAATACTTCGTTTTCACATAGTACGGTCGGGATCAACAATATTTTGATGGTTGGGGTGCATTACGGCCGATGTTATCTTGCAAAAGATAAAAAAAGCGGCACTTTGAGATCCGATTTTGTGCTTGATGCGATCGAGATCTATCTCTGGCGACTTTTTCTAAAAGAGTAGTGGAGATGTTTGACTGATTGGATTGCAGACAACATGACCTTTCCAGGCTCTGAATAAGGCGAACATAAGATAGGGGGAATTGAGCGCAGAATATATCATGGAGTGAGGGGGCGAAGCAGAGGAATCAGAATAAGGCGAAACAAACAGAGGGGCAAGGAGAGTTGGGGACGGAGAGTGAAAAAAGGGGAGGGGGGAAGAAAGAGGGAGAGGAAAGGAGGGGGGAAAGGAGAGCAGGGAGGAGGAAGAAGGGGAGAGAAGGAGGGAGAAGCGGGAGGAGGAGCGTGAAGAGGGAGAGAGAGAGACGGTCAGGAGGAGAGAAAGGGAGGGAGAGGGAAGGAATGGGAAA